>CM042537.1:34412039-34489539 GCA_023630585.1 Cranoglanis bouderius | reverse complement strand
CACGATGAGGAGCTGTGGCTAACCAAGCAACTCCATGGGGGGGGAATTGGCCTGGAACATTGGCCAGGAAACAGTAATAGAAATGGCAGAGATAAGAAGAAAAAAAAAAAAAAAGTTAGCACAAAGCTTATTGGTAAGTGCAACTATGGTGTGGTTGCCAAACTAATCACAGAATCGGCGTATTATTTAATCATGCAATTATCAAAGGTGAGAAGTTCAAATACTTTCTTATTGTTCTTATAGTTTTTATATACACTTACTGTAGACTTTTTCCTTCACCTAATAATTTTGACTTTTACTTCCTACATTTAAAAAGAAAAAAAAAAAAATCTCTACTTTCTACTCACTAAGTTTCTAAAGATCACTACATTTCTCTCTACTCATTTATTTATGTCAAGTCAAAAGGTGATGTTTCAGCCTCAGACAGCTTCATAGAGTTGATCTAAATTCATAACCAATTTAACTTTAGCACAATTCAGTGAGATTGAGATCTAAAACCCATCATTGTGATCTATCTGCTATGTACACATTATATTTATAAAGGCAGTTTGTATTGTGGCAGCTAGCTATTAGCATTCAAACTAATTTGTATCATCCGAGTTATGACCAGTGCTAGCTAACGTGAGAGATGAGGAATGAAACTGTTCTTGTGTTCCCATGTTTCTTGGTGAAAGAAGCACTAATTACATTCAATAACTAAACTTGGTGCATAATTGGAATATTTCTTGTGCTTTTATACTTTAAGTACATTTTAAAGAGGTTTATATATATATATAAAGAGTTAAGAGTTTAATACTTTTCTACTTCAACTTGAGTGAAGAATTTGACTTCAACTTTTACCAGAGTATTAAGACGAACTCATCAGTTACTCAGTATCTACAGGTGAGAATGGTAAGAGTCTGGATCTGCTAACGCATTTAAAGTTTCACACGTCGATCTGTGATACATGTATAATTTTCATAAAAGACAGTGGAAACTCGTGTTTGTTGCAAGCCTAAGTAGGAAATCCTGCTATGTCCAGGAAAAGTAGGCTGGAAATCAGGAACACGAAAGGAAAGATAGTGTGGCTGTAAAGAAGTGACAGGAGGACAAGGCAGAACTTTTCAGAATAGTTTGTTAGAAAGAAGTCTGGTCAAAACATCAGCCACTGAGATACACAGAGCAAAACCGGGATTTATAAAATGAGACTTGTTAGCTGTACACATGTTGACACATGAATTGAAGAGGGCTTTAGCTGAAGGCACGTTGTGATGACATCACATGAGTCTTGGCCCAAATTTGCGCTAATTTTGAAAAATTGCAAGTGCCTCCGAATATTATGGAGTTTCCTTGACTTGGGGTTAATTTCTGTGATCACAAAATTGCAAAATCCTGAAGGTTCTGGATAACAAACAAGTGGCTGACAACACATTAGCAATAAAAAGAAAAGGGAAAAAAAACACCACGAAAAACAGCTGCAGGGTCCTCGTGTTCAGGTTCCTGTTTGTGTGGACAGTTCTACCCATGTTTGTATGCGTTTCCTTTGGGTTCTCTGGTTTCCTCCCACCTCCCAAAAACATGCCAGTGGACTGGTGGACTGGCTATGCCAAATTGCCCGAAGTGAGAATGTGCATGCATGGGGAACTTCAAAGGACTGATAGGAATACACCCTGTATTTAACTGCAGTCCATCACAGTCACACAATCAACCTATTGAGATGTTTTTGGAAACCAGAGAACCTCAAGGAATACCACAAAGCCATAGTGAGAAAACTCTAGACTTGAGTTCAGAATCAAACTGTGGACCCTGGAGTTGTGAGTCAGCAATGCTACCCACCCACAAACAAAACAGAAAACTAATAACACACCTGTGAGAAACAGGGTGAAATAAAAGGTGGTCATTAAAAATGCTTGGTGTTTGTAAATGTGAAGCAGAAAAGAAACGTTAGCGACATCCTTCTTTCTCCATCTCTTTTCTCTCCCACCTGTGCTTTGTGCTATACAAGCTAAAGAGACAGCCTGGGGCGATGGCTCTGAACACTGCTAAGTAGGAAACACTACAGGAGGGTTAAGTGGTCCAGGTTGGACTTATTCAACCCCCTGAAAAAAGGAAGCAATGGTGGAAAAAAACAGTAAGGCAGTAAAGGCCAATGCTTTTGTAGTGTCTCATGAACATGTGCACTTTCAAAGCTATTTATTTCAGGAGCTGGGAAATTGGTGGAGGTAGCCATGGTGATTGGACAAAACCATGGCAACCTGTTTTGTGCCTTAAATTTAAACCCATCTGATTGTGCATATATGCTTGTTAAGGGTGTTAAAAGGCTTTAAAAGGTTTTCATCACCTGCACTGGTGTGAAGGAGGCCATGACTTTAAGACTCTAGGACTTGTTAAGTTATTGATGCTAAATGTAAAGATTTAGTAAGTGCTGTACTTTATCAGAATCCTACAGAGAATTGTTGGGGGGGGTTCCTTTTTAGTTGAAATTGAATGAATTTGTTATGAATTAGTAAAATATTTAAAATATTTGAAGGATGTGCATCACCCCTTCTATTATACTGTATATTATGCACTCATGTGACTAGTACCTGCATCTTGCTGTGCATTTTGCTGTTCTGCATATTTCCATGATGTGCAGCAACAAATGTCAAAACAGTCCATAAACATGATTCCGCAAGACACTTCTTTCTACCAATCTTTTTTTTTTAAATCCTTTGATAAAATAAATAACTGCACCCACACACTGACCCAATATTTGCAGTAGCAACACAATAATAATGAATCAGAATTAAAGCAGTCCGAACATGGTGTCCGAACATGGTGTCCGAACATGGTGTCCGAACATGGTGTCCGAACATGGTGTACTATGTTTGCCAGTACGGTTGTGCCTTTGTTAGTGGAAGTTCGTGGACGTCCACTTCTCGGTTGGGCCACAACACTTCCAGTCTTTTTAAATTTGTTAATAAGTTTGGTGACAGCGTGGTGATGTGCTTGCCATGTTTCCTGTTAAATCCATTGCAACCTTGTGACAGCTTCGTGATCCAGCCATCTAACCCCATTTCCATAAAAGTTGGGATTTTTTTCTAAAATGCAATGAAACAAAAATCTGTGATTTGTCATGTTTCTTAAAACTTTAATTAACTGACAAAAGTACAAAAAAAAAAAAAAAAAAGATATTCACCGTTTTCACTGACCAACTTAATTGTATTTTGTAAATAAACTAATTTAGAATTTGATGCCTTCGACACATTCAAAAAAAAGTTGGGACAGAGGCAAAATAAGACTGAAAAGTTTATAGAAAATTCAAGTTACACCATTTTGGAGGATCAGGTTAATTGGTAACAGGGGAGGGTATCAGGATTGGGCATAAAAGGAGCATCCACCAAAAGCTCAGTCTTTGCAAGCAAGGATGGGTCGTGGCTCACCACTTTGTGCCAAACTTCATGAGAGAATTGTCAATCAGTTCAAAAAGAACATTTCTCAGCTCAAGATTGCAAAGAATTTAGGTCTTTCACCATCTACAGTGCATAAGATTATGAAAAGATTCAGGGAATCTGGAGAAATCTCACTGCGTAAAGGGCAAGGCTGGAAACCACTGCATCTGCGTGATCTTCGAGCCCTCGGGCAGCAAATGCAGAAACGCAACCCGAAACTCTATTATGCAAGGAGGAAGCCACACATCAACCCTATGCAGAAACGCCACCGAGTTCTCTGGGCCCGGGGTCATCTCAGATGGACTGAAAGGCAGTGGAAACGTGTGCTGTGGTCAGAGGAGTCCAGGTTTTCGGGAAAAACGGACATGGAGTTCTCTGTGCCAAAGATGAAAAAGACCAACCAGACTGTTATAATCGAAAGCTGCAAAAGCCAGCATCTGTGATGGTATGGGAGTGCGTCAGTGCCCACGGAATGGGTGACTTGCATATGTACCACTGACACGGAGGCGTATATTGGGATTGTAGAGAGACATATGCTGCCATCAAGGCAACGTCTTTTTCCAGGAAGATGGTCGTTTCAGCAGGACAATGCCAGGCCTCATTCTGCACGTGCTACAACAGCGTGGCTTCGTAGACACAGAGTGAATGTGCTTGACTGGCTTTGCCAGCAATCCAGATCTGTCTCCTATGGCACACCTTGAAGAGGAGAATCAGACAAGGACTGTTGAACAGCTGAAGTCTAGTACCATACAAGAATGGGCAAAAATTCCACTTGCAAAACTGCAACAATTAGTGTCCTCAGTTCCCAAAGGATTAAAAAAAAGTGTCATTAAAAGGAAAGCTGATGTAACACAGTGGTAAACATGCCTCTGCCCCAACTTTTTTCTTTTTTGAAAACATTGAATATCTTTTCTTTGTACATTTGTCAGTTAATTAAAGTTTCGAGACTTATCAAATCACAGATTTTTGTTTTTATTGCATTTTAGGAAAAAAATCCCAACTTTTATGGAAATGGGATGTATGAAAAAGTTTGGAAAACATTTTGCTAAAAAGTGTTAATTATCCCTTTGGGATACCCTGTATATTAACTATACGTTTCTATAGCACAATAATAGTCTTTATAACAGCACTGTCGAATTCTGGAAAGGTGTTGATTTTCTATAACAGCAGCTCAAATCTGCAAATCACCGGTTTTATCAATGTGATCATTCTAATTCATCATTTCTATAACAACTCATTTAGAAGGACCTTTTTCCTCAGATGCACCACATTAATTATTATGGTTTCTTACTAATATGACATTAGTTGCTTATAAACTAATCTGGTCTTATTAACTTCAAAAGAGTGAAAAATAGAGAAGCTGTTAAGGGAATCACTGTTTATAGCTGATGTGATGCAAGTGATAACCGGAACTAATTTGTTTTGTAGAAGTAAATTTCCTAAATTGCTATGGTATAAGGGAGTAAAACACTTTGAGATATGTGGTTTCTAGAAAATAATGAACTTCGGGATGGTAACAGAAACGCTCTTTTGCATTCCTGTTACAGCATGTTGTGTTTTATTCCTTACACGGAAAATTTGACATAATCTGATTTATGAATAAAATCTATATCTCTCTCACTCTGAAAATAACACCGAACAAACACTTGAAAATAAAGTAACCCCTGTACAAGAAATCCTGGTTAGACCGGATTAGGTGCACTTTAGCATTAGCCTTAAAATGGCTGACGTTTGAGTAAGAACACTAGTGATGTGTAGTGTTTTGAACACAGGAATTGCTGAATCAGAATTTTATCAAAATAGATTTGCAGACAGTGTGTCTGACTGGCACTTTCACTGGAACACTCAAATCAAACACACACACACACACACACACACACAAAAAAGACAACGCTGGCGTGGTATTGGAACTTTTATAAGTGGTATGTAAGAGCCGAGAGAATTCCATGTGGGCTGGTAAAGTTTCAATTTGACAACAATACATTTATGAAGGTGTGTTGTATAACAAGTATATATACACACTGCATAGATGTTTATTTAGCTTAGCAGTGCAGCACAGTCTGGAACTAGCGTTCATAATTGTCCACATACACTGGTTTCAGTGACCGAGTTATACGATTTCAGCTCCTTGTAGCTCTGTAGATCTGTACACATTCATTTATAAACTCTACATTGGCTTCGAATGAAATGAAATTTACTTGGCTCAAAAGAATAGATACTCAAACCACACAGCAGATATGAAACTATGTCTGGAAATGTAAAAGGTCTAATATCCAGAGCATCCTGTTTATGAGCTTATATGCGTCTACACTATAAATAAGGCTAATTTTATCCATATGTTGTTGCTTGGCATTCATCTGGAGTTTGTTGCAGTACAACGTCTTGTCCTTTGACTGGCTTTTAAGCATGATACTTCTGAAAAACCACAAAAAAAATCCCTAAGCTTTGGACGTTAAACAAGTTTGTAACATGTAAACAAAGAACTAACCCTAGCAAACTTGAAGAACCTTCCCATAATGAACTATAATGCGATGTTGATTCCCAAGACATACACACACACAGTAAAACACAATAAGCTAAGACAAACATCCTGCTTCGATTAGCAACCAACAATATGCTAGCTTTGCTTGCTACAGCTGTTCTGATCCTCAGCAGAAGGTTATAAGATGACAATCTGGTCTGTAAATTATAAAACAAAGAATAAATGACACCATATTTGTTGATCTTTGAACATTATGCTTGTCTGGGGTTTATGTGGAGAAATGGGTGTGATGTAAAACAGCTAGCTAGCTAGGAAGGTAGTAAAGCCTGCGACTTAATCAGCTCAATAGACTCAAATGTTTACACAAATGTATCAAGTGAAGGTAAATTCAGCTAGTCTGTAAGTCAGTAAAAACAACCGATGAAAATTTTAATTTAGCACACCAAACATATCTCAGCGTTTATGTTGCACACATAACAGGAAGTGAAAAAAAAAAAAACAACACATCAACATGAGAAGACAGCAGTCATGAGACTGCTAAGAAACTGGAAACTCACAGGAGACATATAGAAAGTTCACTGAACAGCAAGAATGGAAAAGAGGAGCAGATTCCTGTGAATATATCCCTTTAAGCATAGAAAAGTGTCGCAGAGACATCAAATCATAAACCAAAATATGCAATCCTGCCCGAGTCTAATTTGAATGTTAATTTTCTCGAGGTGGATTAAGTGTGCCTGTCTTTCTGCTCCTGCATTGAAAGTTTAAAAAAAAATAAAATAAAAAAAAAAAAAATAAAAAAAAATTGATGTGGTTTTAAAAAAAAAAAAATAAAATGTAATCACCCCTAGCTCTTTTTGGAAATTATATTTCCAGGAATATTTCCACTTTCCTGTGATCATTTCCATTTTTAATCTTGTTCTCAGTGATGGATGGGCCAGAGGAGGGTCTGATAGAGAGCCGAGACTTTCAGAAACTCAGTCGCTCTGCAGACAGACATTTCAGGACATAAATAAATAAATAAATAAATAAAAATTTAGAATCTCCTTTCTTTCTGTGAACCGTTGAAGGAAACGGTGCGGTGCTGTTTAATCTCCATTCAGGACTGGGGGGAAAGCAAAAAAAACGTGGTTTGGGTGTTGACTAATTGCAAAAAACCTGAGGAAGGCCAGACATCTGCAGTACTTTTCACATTTTCTAGACTTTAAATGTATTAACTGAAGTGAACAGGAAACCCGATGCATTTCTGCTCCATTATGGCCAGTACAGAAGATAGCTGATGAAAAAAAAAAAAAAAAAGGAGTGCCATAAAACAACGCTAAAGTGCCGCGGCCTGCAGTTTCGCTTCTCATGAGCATCTAAAAGTGTCGTACGGTCACTCATTTTCCTTGCTGAAGATCTAAAGTTCAAGCGTGTCTCAAAAACTGTAACCGCATACGCTGGAACAAAAAAAAAAAAAAAAAATGACTCGATGTAAAGAAGATGCGATCCTCGCAGGCAATTGCGTTTTAGAATGCCAGTAAATGCTATTTAGCTGGAGGGGACACAGAGGCAGCGCCGCATTAACCGCCCTCCATTTCCTGATAGCTGCTTTAAACCCAGATGTGGTGAGGGTTTTAGACTCATCTCCTCACATCAATGACCTTTATCTGCTGCTATAAGGCATCTTTAATGCAAGTAAGCATTTAGAAATCATCAACAACTACTTTAAGTACTTTAATGTCCTTTACTCAGCAGGGCCTGGCGAGTCAGAGCCTCAGACATGTCTCTGTAAATCATCAGGAAACTCAGACTCAAGGCCACCAAATGATAAACAACAATATATTTACACAATGTTTATCATTTACGCGGTTCAAAATAATGCTTATGAAATATACAGAACTTCATATTCTCTGTGCAGATTTTTCATCTGACTACCGCGGTTCAATTTTGTCTTACGTTTTAGATTATTGTCTTCTTTTCAACAACAATTAAAACACTTGGGTGCACGCCGTTATAGATAATTATATCATGGTCTGTCCGAATATTCGATTCTGATTGGCTGGAAGGTGTGTGTTAAAATCCGTATACACCACAAGTAGTTCCGGTCGGTTTAATCGCCGTCCGATATTAATGCGCTGCCTATAGACAAACTGTAACTATAGAAACATACAGTTAAAGTCACAGCTTCATTATTAGTAGAGACGCGGCACAGACGCAGGTAATTCACACATGCATACCATCTCTCTCTCTCTCTCTCTCTCTCTAATAACCATTTACTACAGTATAATTCATTCAAATAAATGTACTCTTATCGCACTACTTTATCTCTGTGCACGATTTAGAGTGGGCAGAATTCTAGATCTAATGACCCGTGTGTATGTATATATATATATATATATATATAAAATAACAGTTTTAATAACAGAAATTAACCATAATTATCTTTTCAGTCAAATTTTGTACTGCAAACATTAATGACAGTTTTAACTCGTCAGTGTTGGCAAGTGACCACGGTATAAGTGGGATAATCCATGGCTAGGTGTGCGTTACACGATTTTAATGCACTCCGCAGAGGCGACCACCCGACGCAAAGTGCCTCCACGTCGTGCATTAAAATCATGTAACGCACACCTAGCCATGGATTATCCCTTACATAATCAATGACAGGGTGGCGTGATGGAGCCAGACAGGAAGTGGTTACCACCCTGAAGTTATTTTCCTTCTCAAAGCATTTCTCAAAGTATTTTATTCCCATACCACAGTGATATGTCTCAATTGTTTTTATTATTTATTAAACAATACTCCTGTTCATGGATGTTTCTGTGGAACATCCATGGAACAAGTTCATTCATGCCATCACTTATAGCAGCTATAAACAGTCTTCCCTTCATCATCCTGTTTTTTTTTTCTCTCTTTTGAAATTAATAACATGGGGAAAAAAACAACAAAAAAAAAACAGATTGTCACGTCCTCAGTCCTGAAGACTTTCCTGTGGTGGAAAACGTAGTGACCATTCAAAGTACTAACACTGGAGACTCCTTCCCTAAATGTTAAATGTGTCTTTCACCATACCAATGTTTATACAATCTTCTTTTTTAAAATACAACACATTTTTCAATAACAAGCATCTGTTTATTATTAGGCTTAACCCCTTGGTCAAATTTGGCTAATTTGCTCGTTCCCCTCTATCACAACTATGGTTTCTCTCATCATGCAGAACAAAAGTTCACTATGCGTCTCTCGCGCTTCCCCACACACACCCTCTCAAAGTTTTAATCAGGGTTGCCAGAGTTGTGATTTTTCCGCCAAACGGGATTCGATTTGGAACAAGGTTGTGGATAGGAAAAAAGCAAGTCTGCGCCTGGCAGCGTTTTTTTTTTTTTTTTTTGGCCTAGTTTAAAACTAGTCCGTTGTCACTAATATCTTGTTTTAAAGCATGCGAAGCAATACTAGGAAATATTTCTAATCGATTTCTGCAAACAAAAGGAACACGTCAGTGTGGACAGTGCATGTACAATGCAGAGGACCGTTTCTGCTGCATTGTATATTATGGTTGGGAGAGGGATGACAAAATGACAAAAAGGCACACACTGCAGATATTGCAAATAAAAAAAAGTACACCATGCAAGGACTGAGAGAATTAAGTAAAATTTGTCTTCCTTTTCCAGTGCCAGAATTTGTGTTTCTTTTGCAGTTTAAGATGTGGTTCTGTGAAATGTAGGGATGGGAATTTTCTGAGACCAGGCAACCGTACTTATAATTTTGACCCCGGCTCTGCAGCTCAAGGGCAAAAACAGCAACGTGCAAGAAATGCATCGTGACTACACATCGCACACATTGACTGAATATTGTTAGGTTTGGAAACAAAGCGTTGATTTTATTGATTTTTCTTTCTTTGTCTGTTTTACACTTTTCTTTTCACCTTTAACCCGAGTAAATTTGTAATAAAAAAAAAACAAGTATGTTGGCTAAACTTTGACATACCAGTCCAGCCTACCGGTCTCTGGTCTGCATTAGGGGGAGGTTTTTTTATTAATCAAAAAACGACTGGTATACTTTCATACAAGTGAGCTTTTTTTCCCCCCCCACCGAAAATCCAAAAACAGTTCAATTGTAACTGTAACTGTGTAAATCGTAATATACTCTTGCACTCAGTGTTTGAGATGAATTTAATCACAGCGTAACTTACTCTAGGGAATGTGTCCCTGCTACTTTTGGAAATGTTACTACCCAGTATTCTAACTTGATGGAGAAAATAATGAAAAACACGTTTCTGAAAATCAGAATGCCGTTATTTTCTGAACATGACTACTGTAATTAATACAAAGCAATTAAAAAAAAAATCTCTCAATTCTCTTAACAGCACGAGCATTTCATACAGAAACATGATCAAAGTATTATAAGTATGTGGATGGATTTAAACAGAAGTTACAATGCAGACTGACATGCTTCAGTACATGAACCATTTGATATACTGTACATACCTTTTTTTCCCCCTCCTTTTTACCCCATCATCATTCTCATCCACAGAACTGTTCAAAAGAAACGTATAAACCTATGCTCAGCGAGTCACTGATGAAATTTTTCAAATTTAGTAGACAAAACATCACCAGTCCAGTCTGACACTTGCAGAATTGTGAGACGTCACACTACTAAAGTCATATGAAAAAAAATAACAGTTTAGGTTTGATAGATTTTCCATTTATTTACAACTTCCTACCAGTTTCATCATGAGGTTGTTTTGTACACCGAACGAAACTTACATTTCTAAAATACAAATGAAATAAATAAAAAATATATATATATCTTGAAAATGTTCTTGAGTAATGTGCAAAAAGAAATAATAAATAAGCCAGTCATCATAATGTGTAATGTACAAAGTTTTTTTTTTTTTTTTTTTGAAGTGATTTTTTTCATGAAACTATGATTAATTCACATAATAAACATAAATCATTCGACTTTTTTTTTCAGTCCTTAAACAGACTCAAGATCTTTTTTCAAAAACATTCAATTTAATAGTTTAATTATGAAGACTAATTTATAAAATGAACGAACAAATGAAACAGCACACGGTTATGTAATGCAGGAGGTGGAGGACACAAGTGCATATTTTATTAAAGGAACATGCAGTAAGAAACCGAAACCTTGAAAACAGGAATCAGAACTAGACCAGAGAGAATATACAAACAATAACCGGGGCTGTGGAACATATGACGACACATGAAGCCTGACAAAGGCTGTGCTCCCTAAGTAGTGAATCAGTATATGGAACATGAAAAAACTTTTTTTTTTTTTTTAAATCTAAGTTTATACATCATATAAATGTGTTAAAAACATGCATTTCAAGCAGGATCGTAGGCTAGCTAGTGGATTTTTAAAAAAAAAATCATTAGATAATCATTTGAGAGCTAAAACAACAAGCTACTTACATTTATAGACGAAGATGGCCGAGAGATCGTCTGCCATTTTTTTTTTTTTTTTTTTTTCGAGCTGAGAGGCTTCAGAAAACATGACCATTACCAGTAAGGGAACATAGTGAGCATTGATGTTCCCTGTTTTTTTGTGGTGCATTGTGGGATTTTTTTTAGGGAGCAAACATTCCAGTTTGAGACAGCCCTTAAAATGGCCCTGACTACTGAACTAGGAGCTGGTTAAGACATACCACCCCCCAATCAATCAATCAATCAATCAATCAATTGACACACACAGATGCTAGAACTTTAAAAGGGATGCTGATTAGGGGGTAACACAAAACAGATGAGAGTGCACAGTGAGACATGTGACAGGGTCATGTGACATGCTGGGCCTGATGGGTGATGTAGTCCAGCACTGATTTCAGCATAACCCTGACATACATAAGGACATATACTGGCTGATGAAGTCCTGTGGCTTTAAAATTTCAGAATAGGACACTATTCACTGTGTTGAAACGTACTAGAGCCAAATCATTCAAAACCTCCCACATCAAAATAGTCTATACTTCAACAACAAAGAGATTAGAGAATAAAAATCAATATGTTTTTTTTTTTTTTTTTTTTTCTACAGACTGATACGGCTGTTTGATAATGATAGGGAAATGGTCCGACTGGCTTGACAAACTGGCTAGTTAGCACTGGATAGTTAGCACAGGAAACACAGTGCATCTCCTAAATCACCCTAAAGACAACGTGTCATTTACAGCTGGGTCTGAGATCTGACAGGACAAGCAGGCGCATTGAGAAATAATATGTGATTAGCTGCAGCATCGTGAATAAACTGTGATAGGACAAAAAATAAAAAAAATAAAAAATCCACTGAAAGGACTAAAACTATTTGATTATGGATTGGCGGTTGTCCAGACTGCTTTAAAAAAAAAATTTCAGACACCAGGAAAAAAAACAAAAAAACAAACATCAAACACCAGCAAAGGATGTGCCAAACTGATTTCTTTTTTTCTTTTTCATTTTTGGATAAAACGCCTGAAGTCTTCTTGCTCGGCTGTTTAATTTATTCAGTCGACTCCGCAGTCGTTATGTTTGTGCTGTTAGAATGGTGCTGTGAAGTAGAGCTAAATAATTTCATCCACCGGTCTGTTGTTATTTTATATGTTTATGTACTCTGGCACTACAAAATGATTCAAAATATCCATCATTAGTTAAATAAAAATGAATAATGAGCAGTGATATTAATTAGTGCAATGTAGTCATTTAAATGGAAGAATGGTACCATGGTCACAATAAAATCTTCACTGCAACAAAACATAAATAACTTAATTTCTCCTTAGCAAAGAAAGGGAAGAGATTAAAACTTGATTATTCCCCCCCCCCCAGTTTAGTCATGTCCACCGTTCCCACCCACCAGTCAGCTCTCACTTATCACAACCAAGGAGAGCGAAGGCTATCACGTGCTTCCTGTGAGGCACATAAAGCCAGCTGACAACATCTTTTCAAACTGCTGCGCATGCAGCATCGGGGAGTGGTGTAACCATAGGCGTCATTTGCGGCTGGGATGGGTGGGACGTGTCCCCACCACTTTTTGCCAAAGTCGGTTGTGTCCCCACCACTTTTTAAAAGCCACTGAAAAATAGTATTCAGAAAGTATGTATAAAAGGAAAACCATCTACAAACCATCATTCTTCATAAATATAATTCGTACATGTAACATAAACTTTATTTGCGCCGGCCAGAAAATCAGCTTTACTTTACAACGGGATAGTGAAACTCGTTGTGAAACTCTCGTGAGAGCATATTTGCTGCTCCTAGTGAGTGGGTTTCGCAAGATCTAGCCACACCGGCTTTCATTCATGTTTTACGCTAGGTTTTGCGTAGTTCATGATTGGTTGAGCTCGACTGAGTTCTTGCTCCACTAGGCGGGCAGTCGGGCTTTCGCTCTATTATTTGATTGGATGGGGGAAATTGATGTGGGTGTGAGTCTGACGGACGTAATTCTTCCAAGTTCGGCATCACACCTGCTTTAGCTAGCAAGTTGTCCTGGTACTAAAAAAATACATGCAAGTAATTAGAAGTAGAATCTTAATACACACACATGAATTAATAAGTACAATTAATGGGTACGTCGTAGCTTAGCTGACAATGTAAACGTAAGTTTGCTGTTTATCTTGGGTGTTTTGATTGGTCTGCTGCATGACCTTTGTAGGTGTTGTGAAAATATTTTATATAATGTTTTGGTCATTCTGATTATTATCTGTGATGCATGTGTACATCAATGTATTGTTGAAAACAAAGTGACACCAATGGGTGTAACACACTTGGAGGAAAGCGCTATCCGCCTCCTTCTGCATGCACAAGCTCACAGACACTCATGATTGGCTAGTGTCATTGTGATTGATGAAGGAGAGAGAGTATGGAATTAAATTTGTGCCAAAAGTATTGAAGGTAACTTTTTGGTTTACACTTTCAAAGTTTTCGTGCACACTCTGCAAGTTTACGTTCGCCGTTCTGGCACAAACCGCTCGTGTGGGCGGGGCTTAACATCGATTTACTCTTATTGGCTAGTGAGATTTGGATCGATAGCTTGACAAAATTAGTCGTATGAGACTACCCAAACCTCAAATATTAATTACGAACTAATATACTGACTAAGTAAGTAATTTCCACTACAGAGTACAAACACTATAACGATACAGAGAACCGCATCCGGAACGCTCTCTAAAATTCACGACACTGAAGTGTCTATTTCCTGGTCAGGGTGGTGTCCATCCAAATCTCACTAGCCAATGAGAGTAAACCGCTGTTAAGCCCCGCCCACACGAGAGGATTGTGCCAGAATGGGGAAGGTAAATTTGAGGAGCGTAAATGAAAACTTTGAAAGCGTAAACCAAAACTCTGGCAGCGCGTTCATAAACCACGGCAAGTGAAAACGAAGCTTAGAAAACTGTTAACGAATAATGCAGTTTATTTGAAGACCATGTTACACTTTGCCACTGAGTTCACTGTTTTCAGTTTCAGAGCGTTTTTCTCCTTTCTCATTGTATATTTGTGTTTGTTTCTTGAAAACTTACATTCAATACTTCTGGAACAAATTTAATTCCATAAGAGGGTAGCCATCCCTCCCTTTCTGAGAGCACAGACAGATTGGGATTCGAATCTATGATCTCTGGACAACAGGACAAACAATTATCTGTTGCACCACACAGAAGCCCCCTAAGGTTTTTTTTTTTTAATCTGGTTACCTGGTGACAGGTATGCTGTAAGCTATATACAGTGTGTACAGTAGGTCTTGCATTTGAGTCCAGTCTCAAGATAGTTTCAGTATTTACTTGGACTTGTCTCAGATTACTTGCATTTGTACTTGGACTTGGCTTGGTCTTCGGCATTAGTCTCGCTAAATATGCTTTTGCTCTCAACTGGAAAAAAAAAAAAAAAAAAAGTGTTGTCTTTTCTTTTAGCATGCACAAAGTTTTGACAAGAAATAATTCCTTCTTCTAAGTAAACAACCGACTCATACGTGCAACCGAAGCCAACTAGTTAGAAGTAAAGACTTGGCCTCGACTTGGTCTTGCTTTCATTTGGACTCGAGCTTGACTTGAATAAGAAATGAATAATATGCTAAATATTCTTCGGTAGGATTCTATAGACCACACGTACATTTCATAACTGGAGCATGCTTTATTCTCCTGTGGTGTCATTTTGAAAAGGTATATTTCAAAATGCACATATATACATAGAAACGTTAAGTTTCTATCTTCCAGTCAATCGTTACCCAGGATGATTTCGCGATACAGACAGGCCTTGGCCACTCAATATTCATGTTCTATTCATGCACTGACAGATGAGAGCAAACAGACTCGAATCCTCAGTACAGTTGGCCAGAGAAGAAAAAACAAAAAAAAACCTTTTAGCTGGAGATGTTTAAGTGTGTAAAACAATATTTTAATCACAGCTTTTATGATTTACATGTGTAAACGTTCTGACATATTAAAACGTCTTTAGCAGCAGAAAGCTGATACTGTAGCTATCATCAACTAACAGCATTAAATATTACCAAGTAAGCTGCATTCAATATGCTGATATTTCAGTTGGCAGATTTAATACAAGTTAAAAAATATTCAGAAAAATGCATTTAAAAGGTGGACATGATTATAATGCGGTCCTAACAGGATTTAGGGCAGGATTTAGTTAGGCCAGTGTTTAAAAATAAACTTTTTCAACCTTAAAGTGTAGGCTTTGTTGAGCTATACATGTCGATTACAGTACCGTAGGCTTTCCCTAGCTGGAATATGAAAAGAAGAAAAACAAAACAAAAAACAGCTTTTCACCCAGATAGAACCTTATCTTCAGGACGGGAAAACTTAAGATGTTTTATAAAACTGGACGGAAAAAAAAAAAAAAAGAAGAAGCGGTGGTTCAGTAAATACGACAAAAACAAATCTGTAGTTTTTACACAAATTATAAGAATGACTTAATTGCTGTAAGTTCTGTACTAAAGTATTTCATGTAAATATGTGGATAAATCCAGTTGTGCTCATAAATTTACACACCACTTTCAGAATCTGCAAAATATTAATAATAATAAAAAAAGAAGGATCATAGGATCATCGTTTTTTATTTAGTCCTGCCCTGAATAAGCTATTTCACATAACAGAAGTTTACATATAGCTCACAAGAAACAATAATAACTGAATTTTCACGAATGAACCACTTCAAAAATTTACATTTGCTTGATTCTTAACACTGTGTGTCGTTACCTGGATGATCAACGATTGTTTTTATGTTTTGTGATAGTTCTTCATGCCCACTGTTCTTCAGAAAAATCCTCCAGGTCCTGCACATTCTTTGCTTTTCCAGCATCTTCTGCATATTCGACCCCTTTCCAACGGCGGCTATATCATGTTGAGATCCATCTTTTCACACTGAGGACAACTGAAGAGCTCAGGAACATTCACTGATGTTCATGAAGGCAACACGATTACATTAAGAGCCAGGGGGGTGTAAACATTTGAACAGGATGATTGGTGTAAATTGTTATTATTTTGTTTAAAGATCTTTTTTTTTTTTCATTTAGTACTGCTCTTCAGAAGCTACGAAAGATATTTACATGTTTCCCAGAAGATTCTGCAAGTAATATATAAATTTATGAGCACAGATGTAGTAGGCCTACACCCAAAGTGTATATTTTACTTTCTTTACTTGTTTAAATTTAATATTATTTTGCAAGTGCCCCCAAAACTATAAAGAAAACAAAAAAAGAAGTAATGTTTACTTGAACATGGCGGCATGTTCAGGTTTATGAACTCGATTTGCATATGTGTTCACAGAACTTTCAATAATTCTTGTTTTGTGTTGGCATTAAGGCCTAAGGCTACTGTATTATGAAATATTCTCACTGCAATACTTTTTCAGTGTGGGAACTGTTCTTGTATTTATTATTATTATTATTATTATTATTATTATTATTATTATTATTATTATTCTGTCTGTGATTCATACATTAAAGTCACTATAGTATCTTGGTACACACTCTACCTTTGCTACCTTTGCACCTACACACACACACCTACACACACACACACACACACACACACACACACACACACCCACACACACACACACACACACACACACATATATATATATATATATATATATATATATATATATATATATATATATATATATATATATATATATATATATTAGCAAATCAAAGTATAACACAATAAATCAGCTCTATTACATTACAGAAGATGTGACATATTGCATACATTTTGTAACACTTTCCCCTGTAAGTGCTGTTCGTGCCCTAGTGTAATATTACTTCAGTGAAATATTCTAATAAATTCCTCCTTGTGACCTTATGGCGCCTTGTATTTGCAACCCATACACCTGTGTGTGTGTGTGTGTGTGTGTGTGTGTGTGTGTGTGTGTGCAATAAAAACTCGAGTGTATCAGAGCATTTGTATGTGCACCTGTGTCGTTCTCTGGCAGTCCAATTTCATGGTGTGTCTCGCTTGTTTCCGCGAGATGTTTCCTTCTTATTGAACGCTTCGGATTTGATTTGCGCAGAGGCGGCGGCGATTGGAGCGCGCGCGCCGGCGCAAGAGGAAAAAAAAAGGGAAAAAAAGAAAGAAAGAATGAAAAGAAAAGAAAAAAAAAAAAAAAAAAACAGCGGCACGCGCGCGCAACTCGTTTACGAATAAATCACAGAGGCATCCGCCGGGAAAATGACTTTCAGCGGCGGAGAGAGCACGAGCGCGGATAAACGACGATTCCCGAAATCAGGCTGATGTTTCGGTTTGTTTGCGTGTTCTGGGTTTTTTTTTGTTTTGTTTGTTTGTTTATGGATTTCTTACCCAGTTTAGCACAGAGCGCTCTAACCAGCACCTCTGATGGAGAAGGAAATCTAACTGCTGCTCCATTCATCATATTTACTTACACACATCCCCAACATGTGTAAACGATCTAAACACATGAGCTCCAGACGCGCGCACACACACACACACACACACACACACACACACCTGCACGCTCCTGCCCTCATGATTTCAAACCGTCCAAATGTGTTCCTGTCATTCTGGGGTTGTTTAGTTGCCAAAAAGAGATAAAAATTAAATTCACGCTAAATATATTCCCCATAAATGTAAACCCTCGAAACGCATTCCTCCTGAGTAAATGCAATACCCCTTTAAGGCACCGTGAACACCCCTTAAATACATACACTACCCCATTAAAACACTGAACACCCCCTACATACATACACCACCCCTTAAGACACTATGAATACCCCCCAAATGCATACAATATTCCTTTAAAACACTGTGAACACCCCTTAAATACATACACAGCCCCTTAAAAACACTGAACACCCCTTAAATACACACACTACCCCCTTAAAAACACTGAACACCCCTTAAATACATACACTACCCCCTTAAAAACACTGAACACCCCTTAAATACATACACTACCCCCTTAAAAACACTGAACACCCCCTAAATGCATACACTACCCCCTTAAAAACACTGAACACCCCTTAAATGCACACACTACCTCCTTAAAAAACACTGAACACCCCTTAAATGCATACACTACCCCCTTAAGAACACCCCCTAAATGCATACACTACCCCCTTAAAAACACTGAACACCCCTTAAATACACACACTACCCCCTTAAAAGCACTGACCACCCCTTAAATACACGCACTACCCCCTTAAAAACACTGAACACCCCCTAAATGCATACACTACCCCCTTAAAAACACTGAACACCCCTTAAATACATACACTACCCCCTTAAAAACACTGAACACCCCTTAAATACATACACTACCCCCTTAAAAACACTGAACACCCCCTAAATGCATACACTACCCCCTTAAAAACACTGAACACCCCCTAAATGCATACACTACCCCCTTAAAAACACTGAACACCCCTTAAATGCACACACTACCTCCTTAAAAAACACTGAACACCCCTTAAATGCATACACTACCCCCTTAAGAACACCCCCTAAATGCATACACTACCCCCTTAAAAACACTGAACACCCCCTAAATGCATACACTACCCCCTTAAAAACACTGAACACCCCCTAAATACATACACTACCCCCTTAAAAACACTGAACACCCCTTAAATACATACACTACCCCCTTAAAAACACTGAACACCCCCTAAATGCATACACTACCCCCTTAAAAACACTCAACACCCCTTAAATACATACACTACCCCCTTAAAAACACTGAACACCCCTTAAATACATACACTACCCCCTTAAAAACTCTGAACACCCCCTAAATGCATACACTACCCCCTTAAAAACACTGAACACCCCTTAAATGCACACACTACCTCCTTAAAAAACACTGAACACCCCTTAAATGCATACACTACCCCCTTAAGAACACCCCCTAAATGCATACACTACCCCCTTAAAAACACTGAACACCCCTTAAATACACACACTACGCCCTTAAAAGCACTGACCACCCCTTAAATACACGCACTACCCCCTTAAAAACACTGAACACCCCCTAAATGCATACACTACCCCCTTAAAAACACTGAACACCCCTTAAATACATACACTACCCCCTTAAAAACACTGAACACCCCTTAAATACATACACTACCCCCTTAAAAACACTGAACACCCCCTAAATGCATACACTACCCCCTTAAAAACACTGAACACCCCCTAAATGCATACACTACCCCCTTAAAAACACTGAACACCCCTTAAATGCACACACTACCTCCTTAAAAAACACTGAACACCCCTTAAATGCATACACTACCCCCTTAAGAACACCCCCTAAATGCATACACTACCCCCTTAAAAACACTGAACACCCCCTAAATGCATACACTACCCCCTTAAAAACACTGAACACCCCCTAAATGCATACACTACCCCCTTAAAAACACTGAACACCCCCTAAATGCATACACTACCCCCTTAAAAACACTGAACACCCCTTAAATGCACACACTACCTCCTTAAAAACACTGAACACCCCTTAAATGCATACACTACCCCCTTAAGAACACCCCGAAAATGCATACTCTACCCCCTTAAAAACAATGAACACCCCCTAAATGCATACACTACCCCCTTAAAAACACTGAACACCGCCTAAATGCACACACTACCCCCTTAAAAACACTGAACACCCCTTAAATGCACACACTACCTCCTTAAAAACACTGAACACCCCTTAAATGCATACACTACCCCCTTAAGAACACCCCCTAAATGCATACACTACCCCCTTAAAAACACTGAACACACCCTAAATGCACACACTACCCCCTTAAAAACACTGAACACCCCTTAAATGCATACACTACCCCCTTAAAAACACTGAACACCCCTTAAACGCACACACTACCCCCTTAAAAACACTGAACACCCCCTAAATGCACACACTACCCCCTTATACACTAACATCCGTTAAATATAGACTATGCCCTTAAACATTTAGACATTTCTTTTACATGACTTTTTTTTTTACAACAAACGATCTGGATTTTTTATTTGTGACTGAGACTTGGTTGTCAAAGGAGGATGTGAGTCGTTTCTCTGAAATTGTACCTTCAAACTGTTCATTTTTAAACTGCCCAAGATCAACTGGAAAGGGTGGCGGCTTAGCATGTGTTTTTAAAAGCTGTTTCACTTGTGGGACTATACACTCTGAGACTTTCTCCAGTTTTGAGGTACTGTTATTTCATCCGCAAAGGGACAAAAATTTAGCGATTGCTATTGTATACCGTCCTCCAAAGACAAACAAAGACTTTATACGTGAGTTTGCTGATTTTTTAGGTGGAATTGTTTCTCAATTTGATGGACTCTTGATTGTTGGTGATTTTAATATTCATGCATGCTGCGACACAAATCCGCCTGTTAAAGAGTTTAAAAATCGTATTCACTCTTTTGACTTTGTTCAAATGGTTACAGGGCCTACGCACTCCCTCGGCCATACTCTTGACCTTGTCTTGTTACATGATATCAATATTCATGATCTTGAAATTGGTGATTTAAGTTTTTCAGATCATAACCCTGTGATGTTCACCTGTTCTATTTTAGATCAGATTGTTAAAACCAAGAAGCCTATTATTTGTTCACCTATGTTTAGTTCTACCTTTAGTGAGGATTTTGTTCCCCTTTTTGATGAGGCATGTAAGCTGGTTTCTCTTGACTGTCCCTCAAATAATTTAGATGCTGAACAACAGCTTACCTTATTTAATTCTACTTGTACTGGAATTTTAGACTCTATTGCTCCATTTCGGCATAAGCAACTTAAACCTAAGGCAGAGCCATAGTTAAATAGTGATACACGGGCTCTGAGACAAGTATGTCTGCGTTCAGAGCGTAAATGGAAAAAAGATGAGTTACGTGTGTCGTTGGAGATACTACGTGCTTCATTAACTAACTATCAAAGAGCCGTGAAGGAGGCTAAATCAAAGTATTTCTCTGACATCATAGCTAGAAATTATCAAAGACCCAAGATTTTGTTTTCCACAATCAACTCTGTGATAAATCCTTCAAATTATTTGCACTTTGATGACCCAGTTGCTTCTTGTGAATGCTTTTTAAGGTATTTTACAAACAAGATACATGACATTAGACAGCTTATTGTCCCCATAAACTATGATCCTTCCTCTTTTTCGGTTTGTACCTCATCTTTTAATGCCTTCGAAACTATCTCGATAGACTTTCTTCATGAACTCGTTATGAAGTTAAAACCAACCACATCTGTAACTGACATTATTCCAGCGCGCCTACTTATTCAGGTTTTTGATGTTATTGGGCCTTGTATCTTAGAAATAATAAATAAGAGTCTTTCTATTGGATTTGTTCCAGAATATCTAAAGCATGCTATTGTCAAACCATTGTTGAAAAAATCTAACCTTGATGTGACAGTTCTCTCAAATTTTCGGCCAATTTCTAATCTACCTTTTATCTCTAAAATCCTTGAGAAGGTAGTTTTTGTCCAATTGTCACATTTTTTAGACTCAAATGGAGTTTTTGAATCTTTTCAGTCCGGTTTTAGGAAACATCACAGTACAGAATCTGCTCTCTTAAGAGTGCCAAATGATATTTTATTATCTGTTGATTCTGGGAACTCTGTAATACTTCTGCTGTTGGATTTGAGTCTAGCCTTTGATACGGTCGATCATGACATTCTTATTTCTCGTCTTGAACACTGTGCGGGTATTAGAGGTCATGCACTGAACTGGTTCAAGTCTTATCTGAACAATAGAACCTTTTCTGTTTACATAAATGGATGTTTATCCTCCAAAACACGTCTGACCTGTGGGGTTCCCCAAGGATCTATGCTTGCTCCCATTTTGTTTTCTTTATATATGCTCCCTTTGGGCTCAATTTTTAGAAAACACAGAGTATTTTTTTCATTTTTATGCAGATGACACACAAATATATGTGCCCATCAAGCAAAATGGCAATGCTGGTTTGTCTGCCCTAACTGCCTGTTTGTCAGATATTAAGGCTTGGATGTCCAAAAATTTTCTGAACTTAAACGAGAATAAGACTGAGGCAATTGTGTTTGGACCATTAGCTTTTTCTGGCAGATTAAATCAAGTGTTAGGTAGCTTAGCTGCTTACGTAAAACCATCTGTTAAAAACCTGGGTATCGTCTTTGACTCTGCCCTGCTATTTGATAAGCAGTTAAAAGCAGTTATCAAATCGTGTTTTTTCCAGCTGAGATTACTGGCCAAAGTTAAAAGTTTTTTAACCCCCGCTGAGTTTGAGAAAGTAATCCATGCATTTATATCTTCTCGTCTGGACTACTGCAATTCAATCTATATGGGTATTGGTCATTCCTATATGAACCGCTTGCAATTAGTCCAAAATGCAGCTGCTAGACTCCTTACTGGCACTCGTAAATTTGAACACATCACCCCCGTCTTACTCTCTTTGCGTTGGTTGCCGGTTCATTTTAGAGTAGAGTTTAAGATTTTACTCTTTGTTTTTAAGGTCTTAAACGGTCTGGCACCGTCTTATTTATCTGAACTTGTGACTGTTAACATATCCGCGAGATGTTTAAGGTCATAAAATTAGAAACTGTTAACTGGTTCCCAGATCAAGGTTAAAAAGAAAGGGAGACCGGGCTTTTGCCATAGTCGGCCCCGAATTATGGAATGGTCTACCTTTATCTATTAGGATAATCTCTTCAGAATCTCTGTTTAAAGTAAAACTTAAAACTCACTTTTTAGAAAAGGCTTATAACATCTGAATCGTCCTGAGCATTGTTTTTCCTCTGTATGTACTACCTCCTGTATCATATTACTTTTATGTTGTTTTATTGTTTTGATTGGTGTTTTATTAACTTGATGTTATAATTTCTTGTACAGCACAATGGTCAACGACTGTTGTTGTATTGTGCTATATAAATAAACTAAACTAAACTAAACTTAAAACAATGCCCCTAATTGCCCCTCCCTTAAATACATGTGCCTTAAATGTATACTCCATGAACCCATGCCCACTAAGTACATGTCCAATAAGTAGACGCTCTAAATAAGCATCTCTAAATGCATTGCCCCTAAATACAAGACCCCTAAATGTATGCCCCCATATACACTTCATTCAAAGGTATGCCCCCTATATACTCTCCTTTAATGTATACACCCTAAATACAGGTGTCTGCATAAACACCTTTCCCCAATTTAGACTGCTCTAAATTCATTCCCCTAAAATCAAGCTCCCTAAAAATATTTCCTATAAATGTAAATGTAAACTTGAATAAACCTCAGGAAAAAAAAAAGAATTGTGGTGGCGTATCTGTGTCAAAGTCAACAATCAAGAGAAGCCTTCACCAGAGTAAATATAGAGTCTTTACCACAATATGTAAACCACTGATAAGTATCAAAAACAGGAAGACCAGATTATAGTTTGCCAAAAACATCTAAAAGGAAAAGCCTGTACAGTTCTGGAATAACATCCTGTGGACAGATGAGACAAAGACCAGATGTTGATGAGAAGAGAAGAGTATGGAGAATGGAAGGAACTGTTCATGATCCGAAGAGTATCACCTCATCTTATGGTCTGGGCGTGTATGGCTGCCAGTGGAACTGGTTCCCTTGTATTTATTGATGATGTGACTGCTGACAAAATCATCAGGATGAATTCTGAAGTGTATAGGGATGTATTATCTACTCAGATTCAGCCAAGTGCTTCAAAACCCATTGGACAGCACTTCATAGTGCAGATGGACCATGAGCCATCACTTACATCGAAAGCAGACCAAGACTTGGGTTTCACTTGCTGAAGGCAAAACTGAAGGCAAAATGCCCCAAGAACAAGCAGGAACTGAAGACAGCTGTCGTAAAGGCCTGGCAGAGCATGACCAGGGAAGAAACCCAGCATCTGGTGATGTCTATAGGTTCCATAACTTCAGGCAGTCAAGGATTTGCAACCTTGTATGAAAAAATGACAATTTAATGATTTTATGATTACACTGTGCTGTAATTTGTACACCCAGTTTGGATGCACTGTCCATCCATCCATTTTCCATACCACTTATCCTACACAGGGTCACACGGGAGCCTGGAGACTATCCGAGGGGACTCGGGGCACAAGGCGTGGGACACCCTGGACAGGGTGCCAAGACATTTCAGGGCGCAATCGCACACACATTCACATACCCCAGACAATTTGGAAATCATCCTACAGTTGGTTTGGATTGGGGGAGGAAACCAGAGTACCCGGAGGAAACCCCCGAGGCAGGGGAGAACATGCAAACGCCGCACACACGCAGGGCGGAGATGCGAATCGAATCCCCGACCCGGAAGGTGAGAGGCAAACATGCTAACCACTAAGCCACAATGCCCCCGGATGTATTGTAAATACCCTTAAATTAAAGCTGAAAGTCTGCACTCTGAGCTCATATGCATTATTTCATTTCAACTCTAATATACTGTGCTAGACAGCTACATTAACTTTATCAATGCCCAAATATTTCTGCACCTGACTATATATGACCCAAGAGTACAAGCCCCTTAAATGTTTGTCACTTCCTAAATTCAATCCCCCTAAATTTATTCCCTGTAAATGTATGGCCCTTGAATACATTTGCTGTAAATGCACCTCCCCTATATACACTCTCCTTCTAATTATTTGCACACATGAATACATGGTCCCTAAAGTCATGTCTCATAAATATGTGCATCCTTATCCCACAAATATGTGCATGACTACTAAACATGCTACCAAGCTACAATATGACCCCAGAGTACATTAAATAAGCCCTAAATACTGTAGGTGCCTTCTTCATACTATTCAACAGCTTCTAAATGCACGGGCCTCGAATGCAGGCAACGTAAACACTTTTCTCCTAAATATGCTACAACATTCACTCGCTCACTCACTCACTCAGACACACACACACACACACCCACACACACCCACACACACACACACACACACACACACACACACACACACACACACACACGCGTCCTCTCCTTGCCAGCCTCATGTCAGTGATGGAACAAATTGGAGCAATCAGCCGTTGTCGTCGGCAACACGGGGCCAGGCTTTGCAAATTAGCATCCATTAGCATAACGACCCTGGCGCGAAAGAGAGGACGCCCTGCTGCGTATCCCACAATTCTACTGGGCTGATGGGTACATTCGTTAACGCGTTTGTCTTGGTTAGAGCCGAACTGGCAGCGCTGAACTTTACACACAAATATTTATTTAGAAGAGAAATTCGGTGCAGTGAGGCCGAAGAAGAAAGAGAAAGAGACAGAGATGGTGAGGGGGGAGGGGCAGATAGAGAGAGAGAGAGAGAGAGAGAGAGAGAGAGAGACAGAGAGAGAGGTACATACAGCGAGGTCGGCTTTGTGTCTAATCTAGTCTAAACAGTTGATGGAGTGGCATCAGGTGGTAAACTGATCAGACTGGACATATCAGTATGTATGGCTGTATATTAAGAATGTGACTCTGTGTATATGTGTGTGTGTGTGTGTGTGTGTGTGTGTGTGTGTGTGTGTGTGTGTGTTAGTAGTAAGGAGCTGAGCATATGTCAAAGTAAGCTGCATCTGGAATCAGAGCTGTGGTCTTTCCTGAATCTGTTTCCTTCTCATCCTGCTTTGAAGGTTTCCATCTCACTGCTCAGCGTGTGACTAAAAAGGAATCTTGCTAGCTTGTGCATATGTGTGTGTGTGTGTGTGTATGTGTGTGTGTGTGTGTGTGTATGTGTGTGTGTGTGTGTGTGTGTGTAGCCAGCTTAGCTAGTGTGTGTGGAGTGTAATGCGATGCCACTATCTGTATATATTCAGATTTAAACCCAAAGTGGACAGGTTTTTTTATTATTATTTATTTATTTTTTCTATTGAATATGAACCTTAACAATAAATGGAAACACATGAAAAAAACAGGGAAAATACAAACATGTAGAAATACCTTGTAGAAAAATAATAATAATAAACGATATAACCCTGAACATAATACATAATCAAATTTGTTATCATGAGTTCCATTGTTATTGTCACAAAATAATGATAAAACCCAGAAAATATGCTAATGTTCTCATGTGCTAATCCTAATGAGAACCCAAACAGAGTTATTTATTTATTTATTTATTTTTATTGTGATTATGACAGCTGGACACAAGAGTAATACCACCCCCTAACCTCTAGCTAATTATCATAGTCCCTAGTGCAAGTATTTCAGCAGACCAAAGCAAGCACTCAAAAAAATAAATAAATAAAATAAATAAAATGGCCGAAGTTCAGTGACTCCAGTTTTTTTTTTTTTTTAACCATGAACCAGTGTGGCTTTTGCAGCAGATCCTCTCGTGTGGCTTAACCAATCACATGTAAATTATTTAGCTGAAGGCAGCTCATTAAAAAAGGAGAAAGTTTATACAGACTTTTATAGATTTTATTTTATTTTTTTCACTTTAATTTACCTTCTCTGGTCTGATTAGTGAAGTGACTTGAAGTCAATGAAATCAAAACAGTTGATTAAGTGAAGTGCATGTGTCTACTGAACTTCAAGTTCAAAACAGATTGGGTGTGGGTGGGTGGGTGGGTGGGGGGGTTAGGACGTGGTTAGCACGTTTGCCTTGCATGTTCTCCCCATGCTTCAGGGGTTTCCTCCGGTTATTCTGGCTTCCTCCCTCAGTCCAAAGACATGCACTGCAGGCTCACTGGCATCTCTAAATTGTCCGTAGTCTGTGATTGTGCTCTGCAATGGGTTGGAACCCCATCCAGGGTGTTATCCGCCTTGTGCCCCGAGTCCCCTGAGATAGGCTCCAGGCTCCCCATGACCCTGTGTAGGATAAGCGGTATGGGGAAATGGATGGATGGATGGAAAAATGTAAGTTACCTTTGTTCAAAGAAGCACCTGGACTTTCATAAGTACTAGTGGAAACTACACCTTCAGAACAGCTTCATCTCCACACGACCATAACTACAATCGTTTGCTATTAAATGGAGAATTCATTCATTCACATTTGTAAGCAACTCTTTGGTTGTAGCAGTAGTTTGGTTTGGCAGAATTCTGGTTTATCAAACAGAATTGCAGGTATGATTTCACTGGGAAAGATATGTGCAATTATACCCCTGATTGTGACCAAAATAAGGGACATCTGCCTCCCTAGAGAGTCTCCATGCGATCAGAATGCAGTGCAGTCAGTGGTCTGAAATAATGCAAGTCTGGAGAAGAACAGCTGTTATCTACACTGATAGCAGAATGGAGGTGATGGCTGTAGTGACTGCTCGATGATATGTGTTGAATAGCCACAAACACTGATTTCTCTTGTTTGCATGGGCTTTTGGAGACTTAATGGGAGAATGCTGGTGACAATGCTGGCATGTTTACACCTATTACATCAGTCCTAGTTAGCTAACACCACCAAATACTGTATGTTCATATTAAAATATTTGTCATATTTTTGTCTAATGATTCCGATGCCACTGTTGTTGGTTGGCGTTGTATTTTTTGTTATTCCTGTTATCAGAACGGTTGTGATCCAATCTGACATCATTCTCATTCCTCACAGGGGAGCACTGCTAGCAAGTTTAGTTACATTGTTGTTTAATATGAGAGTAAATTGTCAACGATCTCAAACGTAAGGGATAAAAGTCAAGTTTGACTGTTAGCTCCTAAAAACGAAAGAGCATGTGCTTTCTTTCTGACTCACCTTTTCAATGTTTAACATCATCCATACATCTATAGATTTTCCATACCATTTATCCCACACCGGGTCGCGGTGGAGCCTGGAGCCTATCCCAGGGGACTCGGGGCACAAGGCAGGGGACACTCTGGACGGGGTGCCAACCCATCGCAGGGCACAATCTCACACACATTCACACACTATGGACAAATTGAAAATGCTAATCAGCCTACAATGCGTGTCTTTGGACTGAGGGAGGAAACTGGAGTGCCCGGAGGAAACCCCTGAAGCATGCAAACTCCATGCACACAAGGCAGATAGTTAGAATCTACTAGGGTGGTAGTGTTGATGGTGTTCTTAGCATGAAAGTTGAAGCTGATCTGTTTGAGCAGAGTGTGTAGATGAAGAGGTGTGAGATCTGGACAGACTAAAGGACTAAAGCGCCGCTGCATCGCTCTCTTTATAAGAAACTAGCAGCCAAATTGAAAAAAAAGATCAACGTTTTAAAAAAAATTCAACTTCTCAGAATCTCAGTACACAGTACATCTTGGAAGCCATACTCCACATTTCTGCTCATTTTGTACATGTCGATTCTAGGCTCTATGCTACATGCCTGCCTTTGAACTTTGTATGTTGCACTTTATAGTTATACTAGCTTCATAAATTATGTTTAAATGCTAGAGTATATGCTTAAATACTCCACATTAACACTTTATCATTTTCTGATCTTCTTTGTACATACAGCTATAGATGCCAAACATCAGAAAGCGGCTCTGTTGCTCAGATAATTGCGTCCTGCCTGGAAACTGCAGGGGTGCCTTTTCTTTTGGGAGCATGCCTCATGCCTTTTTTTTTTTTTTTTTTTTCCTCTTGTCTTTGATTAGGTAGAAGGAAATGAAAGATATTGTGGGGTTCTTTGATTTTTGTTTGGAATAGGGAAGGTACTTTAAGAATCTCAGTTATTGTTTTGTTTATTATTTTGCCCTTACTCGGCCTGGCATTAATACTCCAGAAGCTCCTTTTTATATATATTTCTCGATACATTTGCGCCAAAATGACAAATCTGGTGTCTGGCGTTTCTTCTTTATTTATGTTGTGATCCTCAGCTCCCACTGGCACAAGAAGCCCAACATATAACATTTTTTAAAGATAAAACAAGTCACGTTGCTTCAGTGGCTTAGTGGTTGTATGTTTTCTTTGAGTGCTTAGGCAAAAATGTTGCTTGTAGCATATATCTCTGCACACTATTTGCCAGGGGTTTATATCAGGAAAATTTTAAATGGCAATTGTATATGTCATGGTGTACACCCGGGATCAACAAACAGCAGCCTGTGAGAACACATTTTACAGTCACAATACATTTTTTAAAAAATCTGTAAAGAAGGTAAAGTATTAAATATACACATACCACCAAAGCCTACTGAAATTTTAACTACATCTAGATGATGCTCTCTCATTGTGTGTGTGTGTT
This sequence comes from Cranoglanis bouderius, assembly GCA_023630585.1. Classification (NCBI taxonomy): domain Eukaryota; kingdom Metazoa; phylum Chordata; class Actinopteri; order Siluriformes; family Cranoglanididae; genus Cranoglanis; species Cranoglanis bouderius. The sequence goes on along the minus strand of CM042537.1, from coordinate 34,460,107 downwards.
TGTGTGTGTGTGTGTGTGTGTGTGTGTGTGTGTGTGTGTGTGCATCATTAGCAAAAGACTGCAGAGTGAAAACATTCATATTTGAACAGCCAAAATCACTGCTATTGCTAGCTATTAGACTGAAAAGGATGAGTGCTGTTAGTCCAAGTGTTCGAATAACAGCGAGGGGCGAGAACGTGAGCGAGGAGGAATTAGTACTGAAAAGCGGAGACACTTCTCTATCAGCACTTCAGTTTTAAACAAGATCCCTCTCATTCTCAAGCTCCGTGTAAATCATACCAAGCAGTGGTGGCTTTTTTAAATAAACTGGACTAGTAAGAGTAGATTTAAGGTCTGCTTCTTAATTTTGCTTGAGTAAATAGCCCAATTGAGACATCGTTTTATCACAAAGCATTGAGCTGTGCTTGTCTGCAATGAAAATCAAATGTGATGTACTACCCGTAATGCATTACACATCACATGAAAACGGTTCTAATATTGCTGTACAAATTAAACATTTCAATCAACGTAATGTAATAATCTGCCATTATACCGCAGCACTTTCGGAAGGGTCATAAGGTGTTGATTCATTTTCAGTAACAGCAGCTCTGACAGTGGTGCTGTTGCAAATCACAAGTTTATAAACAGTAAATGCACTTGTTCTAGTATGTTATAGCCACTGTAGTAACAGCCAGCACAGGGACTGGTGAACTCTCCACGTAAACGGATTGAATATATAATGTGTACAGTCATTGATATGTTACAGGTTTCTGTGAGGAGAAATATTTAACGTTGTTTATGTTTTCCAACATCCATCCATTTTCCATACCACTTATCCTACACAGGGTCGCGGGGGAACCTGGAGCCTATCCCAGGGAACTCGGAGCACTAGGTGGGGGCCACCCTGGACTGGGTGCCAACAGATTGCAGTGCACAATCACACACACAATCACACACTGCGAACAATTTGGAAATGCCAATCAGCCTACAATGCATGTCTGTAGGCTGGGGGAGGAAACCAAAGTACCCAGAGGAAACCCGCAAAGGGTAGAACACGGGGAGAACATGCTAACTCCACGCACACAGGGTGGAGGCGGGATTTGAACCCCAAACCACTAAGCCACCATGCCAAGTAACATATTTTTTTAACATTATTTTTTGGCTTACAGCTGAAGACCACATTGGGTTCCACTGCTGTCAGCAAAGAACAGGACTCTGAGGCTCCAGTGAGCACCAGTGGGCTCAATAAAACTGAAGATCATCACATGGTCTTTCCAGCCTGGCCATTCTGGCGAATGGTATTTGCTGAAGTCACTCAAAATCTTCTTGATCACCCCTATTGTTCACATTTGTATGGCTCACTTGATCAAAAATGACCATCAAGTTTAACATATCAAGTTATTGGACCGTTTTACAGATCTACTGTAACACACAGAAAGATGTATATTTACTATAAAAGAAAAAAACTCTAAAACTCCTATTCTGGGGTTGGCATAATATTAATTATTTCCTCACCAGCTCTGTGTCATTTTGTGTGTGTGTGTGTGTGTGTGTGTGTTTGGATTTGAGAGCACAGCCGTTCTGTTTCCTTGTTCCCAAACATGATGCCTAATTTATTCTTGACTGGTCCACATTGGCGTCAGGGAGCACACGGTCAACATGGCATAATCACGGTTGTTGTTGTTCTGGCGCATGGCTGTTTGTTGTCATACGTTTTCTGCTTGATATTTTTGTAATTAGGTTTTGATTACACAGACCTTCTGAAACCCCACAGCAGTGAAGATCATTTTCACTGGGGTGGCCAATGGGATAACCAGAGCTAATGTAGGGTGGCCAAGGTGAGCTATTGTTGTGTGGCTGAGGTGATACTACAAGCTAGTGTAGGGTGGCCAGATGAGGTGATACACAGAAATAGTATGGAGTGGCCAATGTGATACACAGAGCTAGTGTGGGGTGGCCAAGGTGATACACAGAGTTAATATGGGGTGGCCAAGGTGATACACAGAGTTAATTTGGGGTGGCCAAGTTGATACACAGCGCTACTCATTTCCTTTTCTCTATCAAAATATGAAAATGAAAGGGCAGGTTCACCAGATGCTCTTGAAGGTTTGCTCGTTAGAGAAATAGGACTTGAAAATATTTGCATGTTGATAATTTTTTTGTATTTCAGCCACCACTTTCAGCATTGTGTATATTTGAACAACACTTTCAAATATCTGGTATGTTAAAAATACGAGCACCTCTCGCCTGAGAGTGGATACATTCAGAGCAGCCTTTCAAGTGTAAAAATTCTAATATAATATGTCCTTTTTTTTTTATTTTACTTTACTTTTTTTTTATGCAAAGCTTCATTTTGAATAAACTATGTGATGTTCTAAAGTATGACATTTTTGTATCACGAAAACGCAAGAATTTTGATACACATGCAGAGATTTCCCTTTCAAGGAATATGACCACAGAAGGAATAATATTTGTACTGATTCTTTGGATAATTAAAATAGATCAGTCCAAAAGTGCCAAAAATTCTTTGTCAAGTTTATTCAAAGAACTTCTCCAATAAACTAACGTTTATGCTGTGTAGTTTTACAACAGACAGGAAGTTTGACTTGGAAAGTCAAAAACATGCAATTTTTATTTTTTTTTAATTTTTTTATTTTGTAATCAAATTGACAGCAGTGTGATTAAAACTTTGTTTTGATTAAAACTGCTGTCTCTTCTGACTCTCCCTCTGCTGAGTGGAAAACAACTCTGAGAAGCTGAATGACCTTCGAAACTCTCCAGCCTGCTCTCCTACACAAGGTGTGTGTGTGCGCGTGTGTGTGTGTGTGTGTGTCTGAGACACCATCTATGTCAAAAGAGGCAATATATTATATGAGACATATAAAATGACAATGACGTATGACATAAATCAATGATTAAGTCATCTCTTGGCCCAATGATTTGCATTTTTAATCTTACAGTTTTGACTTTCATTGTTTTCTTGCAGCTTGTCAGAAAGACATGTTCAGATAACAATGTAATAATCTCTTTTGATATTGTTTGGTCTTATTCTAGTCAAAATATGCAATAAAGTGAAATTTGAAATTAATTCCTGGCAGTGTACATTGTAAATAAATACATGCATTTATGTTATATGAAGAAGTAAACTTGTACATTGGGAACGGTATTCTAATCTTTAACTAGGCATGTATTTCGAATTTAAACTGCTAGCTAAAATAAATCAGACTACAGTTCAAATCTACTGTATTTTTTTTTTCTCTATATGCATTCAAGTCATCACTGAAAGTATAAAGTCAGTGAGTTACAGTGTTGTGAATTTAGAAGGTACTTTGCAAAGGTGTGCTATTAGATAAATACAAAATGTGTGACAGTCTGGGAAATCACACTGGATGTCTCTTTAACTGAATTCTAAACAGCTAAAAAAAAGACAAAATATCTGCCTACACCACACCCTTTACCTTTAATATTAGCCAAAATAACGGTAACATGGCTGAAATGTTTTAACATAATCTTAAGCATGATGTGAGATCAAGTACTTAATTAACACAAATATTCCTAGGTGAAACTGTACTTTTTTATTTCTTCTTCAGTAATGTTACCTAAATTTTATGTCTGGTCCATGGCTTTGGTAACTGTTTATCCATCAATCCATACAGTACATTCTCTGTACCTCTTACCCTACACATGGTCACAGGAAGCCTGGAGCCTATCCCAGGAGACAAGGCAGGGGGACACCCTGAACGGGGTGCTAACCCATCGCAGGGCACAAGCATACACGCACACACACACTCACACACCCATTCACACACTGCGGGCAGTTTGTAAATGCCAATCAGCCTATAGTGCATGTCTTTGGACTGGCGGAGGAAACCGGAGTACCTGGAGGAAACCCCGAAGCACTGGGAGAACATGGAAACTCAGCACACACAGGGCAGAGGCGGAAAAACGAACCCCCAAACCCGGGGGTGTGAGGCAACTATAGGCAACTATACTATACTCCCCTTATAGTTATATCATCATCTCTAAAATCATAAAATCATGAAGGAAAAGCAAAGTTTGTGAAAAAAAACAAAAAAAAAAAACCCAGGATCAATTATGCAGAAAATGAAGAAAAAAAAAAAAAAAAACAGATTTCTAGATGGTTTTATTATGAAATAATTACATGGACATTCAAAGAAAGTTGGACTTTTTCTAAAAATCACTAAAAGCAATTGAATTTAACATCAAGGATATCAGAGGAGGACAATGGGATTAAACATTACTGCTGAAAAATGCCCGAGATATACACCTACACCATGTTGAAATGGGAAGGATATGACTTGGTGGAGATATAGAAATCAGGATAATGTAGTATACAACATTGGAATGGTTTAGAAGTGATTTACAGCTTAAATAGTTTTAAAAAACTAGCCTATGAGTGTGGACACTGTACATGAGAGGGTTAAAATAAATGTTTAATGATGCACGGTGTGTATAGATTCTCACCACCTTCTATGCTATAACTCAATAGAAATTGACCACCATAAGTCCACCTGAAGTATGACCAGACATTACTATTTGACTGGCACTCTCATCCAGGGTGTATTCCCGAATGGTAGCCAGTGTTTTCGGGAAAGGCTCCCTGACCAGGATAAAGCACTGGAGAAGAATGGTGTACTCTTCTCAGCCGATTCTCAGCAATTGGTCATGCTGCTAATGGGTTGTGAACATTTTGGGGCACTTTGTGGTTCAAACTGGTCTACATCTCACTGCTCACATATAAATGCACATATAAATTGAGCTGCACCATTTTCCAGTGGGTCGTGCCACACAGTTCAGTGGCTTGTACAGGTACAGGTAAGTTCTATGCTGCTCAGTTCTGCTTGGTGAAGGAGTTTCACTATGCTTCTGCCTTGTTTCTCTTCCTAGAGATAATGGTTTAAGTAAAAGAAAGTGGGATAGAGGACTATAGGTAAACTGACAAAGTTGAAAAAACAGGTCTCTCACCCTAGACAACTCCATAACACTCTCAGAGAAAGAGAGAGAAAAGATAGTAAACATGACTCTATATAGACAGGCATACAGCAATGCTTGCCTCAAAGCAAGGAAAAACATATCACTGAAAGACAATTGGTGACCCCTGATCATGCCCAAACAATTCCCCTGCAGTTCTACCCCTTTACCCCCTGATCCTACTGCTAAGAGAGATACAGAGACAGAGACTGAATGACAAAAATTTAGGATAAGCTTCATGTTGCAAGTAAACAAATCATGACCTTAGTATTATAAGGTTCTGTCTGGGTTATAAATGGATGGGAGATAGAAACTTGTAATCCTAAGGTCATGAAATGACTCAAGGCTAGATCATGATGAATGGCATATAAAAAAAAAAAAAAAAACATATAATAATTCCTGAATAAGACACAACCAGAGATACCAGTAAACATGGAGTCATAAAGTCAATGCAGTACTGGGGATAGGCAAATGATACATTCATTAGCAAGTGTGCTGCCCAGTTCCATATTGTAGTTGCCCTAAATCCTAGCTGTCTCAACAACAAAAAGTGGTATCTAATATAATGTAATAATGTTTCACGGGCTAGTTAGCCAGTTAAATGCATTAACCCTTCGAATTGTATTTGAGTCAGGCTTCCATCTTTGGTGTTTTTGGTCAAAATTGACCGAGTCCCTTAGAACTCTTTATATTGTTGCATTACACAACCCCATTCCTAGACAACATCACAAGATTTGCATTCCTTTTTGTAATTCATGATGAATAAACCTCACTTACATGAAATTATTTTTAAGTAAAACAAGAACAATGTGTTTTATTTGTGGGTGCTGTAGACCAGAAACCAGAGAAAAGCCTTTTTGAGTGACCAAAGTACCAAAGACTGGTAGGCTAGACCGCTATGTCAAAGTTTAGCCAAGACTTGTTTTTTAAGCATATTTAACAAATTTATTCAGGTTAAAAGGTAAAAGGAAACATGCCAAACAATGACCCAAACAACAGAACTTTATTTTCTTTGCAAACTGCACAGACTTAAGCACATTTTGAGGCAGAATGAACAGAGTAAAATAATAATAATAATAATAATAATAATAATAATAATAATTTCCAAACAATGGTGTGCAGCTTGCATTTCTTGCACAACTTGCTGGTTTTTATGTCCACTGGGGTGCAGAGATGAGTTTCCAGGTCTGCCGGAAAATTTGCATCCCAACTACATCTCAAAAACTTCACAAAAAAGCCATTGGAAGTCGTTGCATGGACTCACAGCAAGTCACAGTCCTTGGGTTGACTCACACCACTGTTAAGCGCAATAGATTTACATATACACACACCAAATGAAAACTTTTGTGAAAGTTAATAAGGAATAAGATTTCTTTTTTGACTGGGTGGCCAAGGGGATAATCTCTGGTTATTGAACCTATTTGTCCACTAAACAACCAATAATAAAAATCTAACAACCCAAACCTCCAGAACAACCTTGAAATCTCTGTGCCTGGACTAGTAATTTTTCTAAACTGCAACAAAAGTTTTACTGAAGTCATTATTTATAAATCATTCCTTTTTTTTTTTTTTTTTTTTTAATTTGGTAACAATGTTTTGTTAAAAATCTTAATAAATAGCAATAAAGCCTCATAGCACTTAAAAGTAAATTGATGTCATTGTCTCCACGGTGACTTAAAAACATAAAGACTTTAAGTCATTATCAATATTATTCGGGGCCTACTGTATGTATCAAGAGTGCAAGTGAGATTTAGCAGTTTAGCAGTGCGGTGAAGGATTTTTCCCCCGGAGGAACATTTGGGAAGAGACATAAGTCAGTAGAAATCTAAAGAATGCATTCAGTAATCAAAGATAGCCTCGAGTTTGCCTGTAGCAAAACTATACACTCATACATCAAACAGAGGCATCTGACATGCAGCCAATAAAAGGAACCATCTAAACACATCAAAGAAATAAATGTGCCTGCAAAGCGCTAACCGTCTGTCGGCTGCAGAGCAATATGTGTCTTAAAATAAGTGTACGGATGAGTGTGCAAGTCTGAGTCTGTTCCCGAGAACTGATTATGTCCCGTTAGTTAACACTAATTCAACATTTCCTTCGCTTATTCAATAATCTGTTATATAACAGTGAGGCAGCTCAATTTTACTGAAAAGGAAGTGCAGTGGTTTCCTTCCTGCATAGAGGAAAGCTTGTATCAGATGACATGTAGAGGATGCATATCTGCTGCATGCCTACAGTCCACTGGTGTCCCTCAGGGCTCAGTGCTCACTTCTCATCGGTTTCTTTCTACACCCATTCTATTTGGGATGTAATATCTTGATTTTCAGTCTTAGTTATGCTAATGCTAATGACACTGAACATATCTTTTGCTTCCAATCATCATCAGGAGAAGCGGAAACATCTACGGTTGAGCCGTATTATTTACAATGCAGTGACCTACCTGACAACCATGCTAGTACCTACTGATTTCATACTGATGAGATAAAATTCACTGAAGGAAAAGGACACAGGATGAGAAGAAGGATTATGTTCTGGGTAGCAGTTACTTTCGTTTTGCACCAGCCTCCATCTTGTGAGCCAATAGTGGACAAGAAGGTAAAATGGCTAGCGATCATTTCAAAATCATATGCACCAGAACCAACACACTGGTGATGCATGCTTGATGTTATCACATGATCGTTTATTCTACCTGCTACCAAAATGTCTGGCTGGATCTTAGTAGGGGAAAATGCTTTGGGTTAACCATGTGGAAAAATATATAACAATTACAAATACAAAAAAATATAGAATATAAAAATAATTATTTTGTTTTTGCTGTAGACTGAATACATTTGGGTTTGAGATCAAAAGATGAATATTAGATGATAGATCAGAATTGAAGCTTTAATTTCCTGACATTTACATCTAGATGTGTTAAACAACTTAGAACATGGCACTTTTTGTTTGAACACACCCATGTTTTCAAGTGATCAAAAGTATTAGAACATGTCACACACACACACATATATATATATATATATATATATATTGCTGCAAAAATAAGAAGCGAGTGCGAAAGTCAAAGTTTCCAGAAGAACTGTGGCTGGTTCTGCAAGATGCTCAATAAAACTTACCAGCTCATTTCCTTATAAAACTTTAAAATATTGAGCATTTTTGTTCCTATTTGGGCAGACTGTCCACCACTAGAGTTTTTGTGGTAAAATTCTGCTTTCTTTCTCACCTGCCAGGATTTTCTTGTTAGCCCTGTTGGCACCACTGCATCAAGGATGGCAGCTCATCACCGTATGCTGACTCGCAAAAAGAATGAGCTGCCACATGTGGAAACGCATGTCCACATCTTGATTTCCATGCCCATATCTTTCTATTTTGACATCTTTACTGAGAACTGATTTACCTCCTCAGAAAACACACCAAACCTCAGTGTGGTGTTAGTCAATCAGGTATTGTTCTTGAGACATGTTGCTTGGTTATGCAGGATTCTGGTTAAACAGGTTAAACCATTTGGAGAATTCAAACATTTCTCCCAAGAGACACCGCTCAGGTGTTTGTTCAGTCTTTAAGACCTTACTGAAGCTGCCTCATCTTCCTCCATGTGCCATTAGATCTCTGCAACCGAGCCATGAAGGATAACTATGGTGTTGCTCAGATAAACACCTCGAAATGGCAGCAGAGTGAAGCTCAACAGCCTCCAAATCCCTAATAACAACACAATCCTGGTACTCTAGAAGTCAGTTTTGAAAAAAAGACTGAAATGGAAGAGATGAGATTTAGCAGATTTTTCATAAGTCCTATTTTCTGGCTAGTGATTGCTTATGAGAATGGCCTGTAGGGAAGTTAAAAAAAAACAATGTACACATTATAAATGATAAAGAAATCTCCAAATTCTCCCAAACTTAAATTAGAAAGAAGAGCTGGTTAAATGCACCTTTTCCCATCTATTCCGACTAAAAACAAGCTACCTTACTTACTTACTTCCTGTTTACATAGTAACTATTGATCGACTGACCTCTTTTCAATGGTTTCTCCCCCAAAAAGGCAACTCGTGGTTTTTCATTCCGTCATCGACTCAAGCAGCGATGGCTGGACTTGGTATCAGATGGATGCGCTAAATTTGAATAAATATTAACAGCTTGACGATGAAACTTTTCGGATTGAGCAATGCATTATATTAGATTCGATTTAATTATATATTAGGTTCAACTTCATTGTCATTGAGCAGAGTACAAGTACAAAGCCAACGAAATGCAGTTAACCGGAAGTGCAAAGTAGCAAGTCACATTAAGTGTAAAGTGCAAAGAGACAATGAGGCAGGGTGACAGTGCAAGTGACGAGCAAATGGAATGATGGGTGTAAATGAGTCTGGAGTCATGGGTTACAGTAATGAAGACAGAGCAAAGGTGCAAAGTGGAATGAAGGTAGTAGTGTGCAAACTGTTTAAGGTTACTAGAAATTAGGGATGTGCATGTGCAGTATGCACAAACTGTACAATGGTGTAAGTGATCCGAGTGCAAACCGGATGGAGGATGGGGGATTAGCGGCTTGTGAGGAGTTTAGTATGTTGTTTGCCGAGGGGAAGAAGCTGTTCCTTAGCCTGCTTATATGTCAACGGAGGCTCCTGTAGTGCTGAGAGAAAAGTGAGCAGTCTATAGTTGGGGTGAGAGATGCCCTTGATTCAGCTTTTCACCCTCCATAGTCAATGTGTGTGATAGTTGTCTGTGATGAAGGGTAACTGGTCACCAGTGATGTGTTGGGCGGTGTTCACCTTCAGACTGAGCGGTTGCCGTAACACACCGAGATGCAGTTCGTCCGTATGCTCTCAATGGTACATCAATAGAAGCTCACCAGTATCTGAGTAGATAGATGAGGTTTCCTCAGTCTCCTCGGGGAGTAAAGACGCTGATGCACCTTCTTGATCAGGGTGGAGGTGAGGGTCTTGGAGATCGCAAGGTCTCATTGACTGCGTAATAAGAATGATGTGAGGCAAATGATTACACACACAGTTAAAGACACATTCAGTTTTAAGTCCACAGTGCTGTAATGTGTCCTTTGAATACCAAACATGTTAAATAGGAAAGCTGTAACCCTTTCATTCAAATTTGTGTAATTTCTGCATTTATTGGATAAGGTGTGTTTAGAGTCTATTTACTTTCTTCTACGTTGCTTGATTTGAATGCTTTTGGAAAAGGGACCCCACCTCTACTTGATGACAGTCACACAATAGTTTGAGTTCTTTATGCCATAACCTTCAGAAGACAAGGAAACCAAACATCAATACTTCTAGACAAAAAAAACAAAACAAAACAAAAAAAAAAAACACTAACACTTTTTAGACCTGGAGTTTTAGTGCTATAATGGTGGTCAATGGAGCATCAAATGCACATTTTGCTCGAACATGACTGTCGTTTTTGCATCCTGATGTTTCTCTTTATCTTTTCATCGCTCATATTTGAATTCATTATCAATTGACCTTGAAGTGATTGAAGTCATGCTACATTAGGTACTCTTATACTCGACTTAAAGAGTTGCCAAGAGTGCCTAATAAGCAATCTCTGTCCTTATTAGCAACACTAATAAAGAAAAAAAAAACACTTTTATAAACGGCAATAAAATTGTGAAGTCTAACTTTTTTTGTAGGCTTTTTGTCTTCAATAGTGAATGTACTCTATATTCCCTGGGGCACTGGAATTAAATTCTTATAAGCTGAATTGAGTTTATTATTTTTAATTGTTTGTAAAAGTACATTTCCTTTCAAAATGTTCATGTTCTCCAAATGTGAATAGTAGTGTGTTTCCATCATACCATACGGTAGGTACATTAAGAACAGCAACAAGATATTTTTTTAACAAAAGTTCCAGACATGCACATGCGAACACACACACACACACACACACACACACACACACACACACACACACACACACACACACAAGGAATTTTACAATTCAAACAAGCACAATGACTATAATATTTAATTGTCTGAGTTTCTGGTTCTCATTCAGGCTGTACAAATTCAATATTCACATGAAACCAGGTGGATGGAAACACACACTGGCACAAGGCTTGGCACGTGCCAGCCCCCCTACTGTGACTCCATCAGCGTCACTCGTCTGTCTCTCCTCTTCCCCAATCTCTCCTCTGCCTGACAGCTGTAAACGACAGATGCCTCTCCTCTGCTGTCTGCCTCTGAGCTGCGAAGGCTAACAATGCTCTCACTCAGCTAAACGCCTCAAAATGGCAGCACAGTTGAGCTCAGTGGCCTGCAAACTCTCAATAATAACACAATCTGGGTGCTCTACCATTAAGTTTGGACCAAATTGAGAAAACAGGGCGAAAAAGAGTGAAAAGGATGAGAGTAGATTTATTTGGGCTTTTCCATAAGTCCTATTTTCTGGCTCTACTTATGAGAATCACTTGTAGGGTTATAAGGAGGAATGCAAATGATAAATGCTGGTGCACATGACTGGTATGCACCTTATACAACAGCAGTGTTTAGTTCTTAAATCTGATTGGTCAGAAGGTTTGGTTGATTGCAGATATTTCCCTTTTTCTATACTCATGAAAACACTTTCAAAGCAGCAGGATCAGGATTGTAGACTGTTTAGTACTTGGTATTGGATCGAAAAGAAATTCTGTGGTATCATTCATCCCTGCCTAGAGGGTCAGTCCATCTCAAGTGGTCTGATAATTGTAGAGTTGGTTGCTTGAACGTTTTAAGTGTTTCAAAACATTTTTTGTGATTACCTCTATGTATTGGCATTGCAAAACCGCCAGTTTTGTTGTTTACTGCAATCTTTGTGTCATGGCACACAACAAATTTTGGTCATACAGCTGTTTACGGAAACATCAATATCTCGGCTCAGGTTGGTCCTAGCTCCTTGGAACAAAAACTGATCTCTGGAGCACATAACAACTGTAGAAAACTATAGATCAGGGTTCTTCAAATCTGGACCTTGAGGTCCACTGTCCTGCAGAGTTTAGCTCCAACCCCAATCAAACACACCTGAACAAGCTTACCAAGGTCTTCAGGATTACTAGAACATTACAGGCAGGTGGGTTTGTAGGTTGGAGCTAAACTCTGCAGATTTGAAGAACCCTGCGATAGATCATGAGTCACCATTGCCAATATCAAATGTAGTAACATTATAGACCTCATTGACAAGCATAGCTATTGTATGTCAATCATAAACATAATTATTGTAAAATTCTGTTCATTTTTTTTTTTTATTTGCTATCTTTATATTGCATCTGTTCATTTCTCAAAATGCATGAATAAAGTAGGCTTTTCCCCAGATTTCTACTATACCTAGCTCTGTAACCAGTGGAATCCCAAACTTCTCAAAATTTTTCCAGCAGAATGTTACTATAGAGGACTTCTTTCTGTGAAAATTTTAGGTTCGTATCTGGTACCCCATCAGAGATATTTGGGAGATTTTTTTTTTTTTTTATATTGCACTTTCTCACCCTGATAAAAAAAAGAGATGTCTCAAACCTGAAATGTTCTGCTTGCACACTATACGTACATAGGTACCCCCTATGAGCATTACATTAGGACCTAAGTTCTAAGTCTAAGGAACAGACAGCTCTAAAGAGCAGTTTTTGTTCCAAGGAACTAGGCCCATCCTGAACCAAGATATTGAGGCTTTGTATAATCAAAATTTGTTGTGTGCCAGGCCACAAACATGGCTGTCATGAAAAAAATGGGGTTTTACAATGCTAATACATTGTAATACATTAAAAAAAAATTAGGAATATTAAAAATGGTCAAGCAACCTGTATTGGACCACTTGAGATGGAATGACCCTAGAGTGTGTATGCAGAAGCTAAGAGTGTACAGCACAACTGCTTAATAAATGTATTTTTTGGAAATTACGCAACTGACTCAGTAAGAGTTGACCTTAGCAGATTGACAAAAACTGCATAAATTAGACTGAAGTGGAATAATCTGCATCACCAAACACGCATTGATTAACTAATTTCATTGCACTAAGGGATTTTAATACACACAACAGCCTGGCAAAAGAAGAAAAATCAAAACGAACCCAATAAAGTTGCCATTTAATTTAATATTTAATTCAAGTTGCCATTCGGTATGTAAGGTTGATGTTTATAAAGTGAATGATCGGGTGAGCTTTGCGGGTGTGTGTGTGTGTGTGTGGATGTTTGTGGGACTAAATATTCCCACAAGAATAGGAATATCTGACAGTTTTGACCTTTTGGGGACATTTGTCTGGTCCCCCACAAGGAATACATTTAATTGCTTGTTTGTATGTTCATTTACTTTTTTGTTTTTATTTACTTTTTATTAATTAGATAAAGATAATGTTGTATGAATGTGAATTAAATGGTAGAAGAATAAGAGAATGCGAGCCATTTCAAGCCTTGTAATCCAAACAAGCAGTAAAATCAATTCAGTTAACGAAGAGGGCAACTCCAGAACATTAATACACAGCAAAGTAATGCAAATCAATGCAAACGAGAAAACGCAAACCACAAAGGGAAAACTATATATACACACCGGCCGAGAAAAGGAAGCTAACAAGATACAGCTGTGAGTGTTAATGAGGATGCAAGTGCTTACACTCAGTAACCAGCGCAGGATATTTACACTTCATAGTCATAAATGATTTGCTCATATCACAGCGCTGTTGAGTTCTACACTGTAACTGGTCAGAATGAGTGTTGATTAATTTTCTATAATGGCAGCTCTGAGAGTAGTTCTAGCTACCAGTTCAAGGCAAAACACAGGTTTACAATATTTACTTTTTGCAATGTATTATAATTTCTATTTTAACAGCACACATGGGGACTTGTAAGCTGAACGCTCCACAGAAATATATAAACATTCAACGACTCGTTCTTAAAATATTGTGCTAACGAGAATCTCAGATGGACGCATGTACATACGGACAGACAGAGAGAAGGACGGCAAAATTTTTAGACAGCTAGAAATTGGGCTTTGTTTTTAAACATGAACGTTTAAGTAACATCTCTGTAAGACGAACAGGAATAGGAATAGGAAGCTATTTAAAAAAATAAATAAACAAAAAAAAACTTTCAGACATTTGACCCTGCTATGAAAATCCAGTCAAATAATCTGCTGCTTACAATTATAAATCCAAATAAATCATACAAGCCTTCAACCAATCGTGCTTGAGATATCCCACCAGTAAGAATCTTGGATGGATGCATGGACAGATGGATGGATGGATGGACAACCGAAAACATAACACCTCCACCACTTGGTGGCAGATGCAAAAAAAAATGTGTGTGATTGTTGATTTGTTTTGTGGAAGGAGTCTCCAGTGTCAGCATTTCACAGCGGTCAGAGGCTTTCCATCATGAGAAAGTCTTTTTGTTATTCAGTAACATGAAAAGTTGCATTTATTTTTTGACAGAGAAAAAAAAAAAGGGAGGCTGGTGAACGACTGAATGAGAGAACATTAATCATATAGGTGACCCATAAGTGCCGAACAAATTAAGATAACAACAACCAAAACAATCAGCAAAACAGAAAACATGACAGGATTAACTCTTAATTCAAAGGGTAGGACCTTATTGAACATCACACACTCGTTGCTGATTGGCTACAGTGTGCGTCAGTCGTAGATGGCGAGAAACAGAGACCTGGATCAAGTTTACAGTTTAAAGAGGAAGCCTAAATTAATCCACTGATGCTTTTATTAGTGCTTATTTTTATCTAGGGCATTCACTTAATAGTAATTTAGATATGCTGTCAACTTCGCACAGTATGAGAATGCTGAAAACATGCCTAAAGGAAGCTATTCAAACGAAAGAATTACTCTTCACTACACTAACTTCTCATTAAATAATTTTCTCTATGCTAACTAGATCTGAGAGTGGAAATGTGCAATCTTTTTCCTTGTGATAGTCGTACTGATAGTTTTGCCTTTGCAGTATTTCGGTTTTGTATTTCCTCATTTGATATTGCGTTTTTGGTTCATGTGTTTTGGACTTATGAGTCACTGTATAAACATTAGCCAAAGTGTCATTATTTAATCAATAGATTTTTAAAAAACAAGTCTTGAGTAACTGCTGTAGTATAATAATCAATCATAATTAATTAGATTTCTCAGTCCCATCAGGATTTCACGCTTTTGCGATTGCAGAAAACTCCACGATATTCAGAGGAGCTTGCAATTTTTCAAAATTACCACAGATCTTCTGCAGATTTGGACCGAGAAATGTCACGTGACGTCATCACAATGCACGTTCATCCAAAGCCTCATGTGCATCGAACATGAGTACAGCCGTGGCCAAAAGTTTTGAGAATGACACAAATATTAATTTTCACAAAGTCTACTGCTTCGGTGTTTTTAGATCTTTTTGTCAGATGTTACTGTTACTGAAGTATAATCACAAGCATTTCATAAGTGTCAATGGCTTTTATTGACAATTACATGAAGTTTATGCAAAGAGCCAATATTTGCAGTGTTGACCCTTCTTTTTCAAGACCTCTGCAATTGGCCCTGGCATGCTGTCAATCAACTTCTGGGCCACATCCTGATTGATGGCAGCCCATTCTTGCATAATCAATGCTTGGAGTTTGTCAGAGTTTGTGGGTTTTTGTTTGTCCACCCGCCTCTTGAGGATTGACCACAAATTCTCAATGGGATTAAGGTCTGGGGAGTTTCCTGGCCATGGACCCAAAATGTCGATGTTTTGTTCCCCGAGCCACTTCGTTATCACTTTTGCCTTGTGGCAAGGTGCCCCATCATGCTGGAAAAGGCATTGTTCATCACCAAACCGTTCTTGGATGGTTGGGAGAAGTTGCTCTCTGAGGATGTTTTTGTACCATTCTTTATTCATGGCTGTGTTCTTAGGCAAAATTGTGAGTGATCCCACTCCCTTGGCTGAGAAGCAACCCCACACATGAGTGGTCTCAGGATGCTTTACTGTTGGCATGACACAGGACTGACGGTAGCGCTCACCTTTTCTTCTCCGGACAAGCTTTTTTCCAGATGCCCCAAACAATCGGAAAGGGGATTCATCAGAGAAAATGACATTACCCCAGTCCTCAGCAGTCCAATCCCTGTACTTTTTGCAGAATAGCAGTCTGTCCCTGATGTTTTTCCTGGAGAGAAGTGGCTTCTTTGCTGCCCTTCTTGACACCAGACCATCCTCCAAAAGTCTTCTCCTTACTGTGCGTGCAGACGCACTCACACCTGCCTGCTGCCATTCCTGAGCAAGCTCTGCTCTGGTGGTGCCCCGATCCCACAGCTGAATCAACTTTAGGAGACGGTCCTGGCGCTTGCTGGACTTTCTTGGGTGCCCTGAAGCCTTCTTCACAACAGTTGAACCTCTCTCCTTGAAGGTCTTGATGATCCGATAAATGGTTGATTTAGGTGCAGTCTTAGTAGCAGCAATATCCTTGCCTGTGAATCCCTTTTTGTGCAAAGCAATGATGGCTGCATGTGTTTCCTTGCAGGTAACCATAGTTAACAGAGGAAGAACAATAATTTCAAGCACCACCCTCCTTTTAAAGCTTCCAGTCTGTTATTCTAACTCAATCAGCATGACAGAGTGTTCTCCAGCCTTGTCCTCGTTAACACACTCACCTGTGTTAACCAGAGAATCACTGACATGATGTCAGCTGGTCCTTTTGTGGAAGGGCTGAAATGCAGTGGACATGTTTTTTTGGGATTAAGTTCATTTTCATGGCAAAGAGGGACTTTGAAATTAATTGCAATTCATCTGATCACTCTTCATAACATTCTGGAGTATATGCAAATTGCCATCATAAAAACTGAGGCAGCAGACTTTGTAAAAATTTATATTTGTGTCATTCTCAAAACTTTTGGCCACGGCTGTACAGCTAAAAAAGGTCTCATTTACCAACAAACATCACCGTGAAAGAGCGTGAAAAACAATTTCGTGCAATTACAATTTTGCCAATTCAGGTAGTTGCATCGCAAATGTTAAAAAAAAAAAAAAAAGCCGCAGCAAAATCAAGCATTTTTGGCTGCAACGATCACAAAAAAACTGTGTGAAATCCTGTACGGACTGATAGAATACAAGAGTTGACAGCTTTCTTTTGTTTTGTAAATCTGTACTGCATGATGGTAATAAAGTTCATTTGACATAACACTACTTATCTGTTCTTGTAATAACACTCAGCAGCTGCTACGTTAATTCCATCTGCACTACCAACAAAACCTGGCAAAAAAAAAAGAGTCTGCCTATCATTTCTGCTATTTTTAAATGTCCCTCCTCTCCTCCTCCTCACACCCCTCCCTCCAACTTCTCGCACAGAGATAGACACTAATGAATAAGATAAGTAACCATTATATTTCTTCCACAGATCTTTTTTTTTTATCAAATCTTTTGTGCTTTCTTCATTACACTTACCAAGATTATCCAACAACTGTGTTAAAAGGCTACGTGACATTAAACACACGCTCTCTTTCCCTTTGTACATGCAAATGATGCGCCATTTGGCGTATCAGCATCGTGTCATTAAACATAGTTATAAAGCAATTCTGTTGAAACGTGCAGTTGTGCTAAAGGTCAACGCTGGCGTTTTGGCCAAATAAGCACGGTTCACCTGTTTGCCATGCAGAAAATGACAAACACTTTTAATGATTTTATGATCCATGGTTTTCTGGGATGAATTTAGAGCAGCTTAATCAATAGGGGATGTAATGTATCTCCTTTTGACATATCAGCAGTAACTAAATCACGGTTACCAGCAGGGCGTAAACAGAAAAGAACGTGTGTAATTGGTGATATGGTGAAGTTTCTATAAGTAGACGTTCATTTAGGATTTTTGTAAGGAGGACTTCAGTGTCAGGGCTTTGTGACAGTCAGAGATAAAGCTGTAACTTTTTTGTTTTCTGACACAGGAACCATAACCATGAAGCTGGAGAATTAGAGAATTTTTATGGGCATCATTTATAAATAAGTGCATAAATGATTTATTATGTTACAAGTCTATGAAATATTTATCAAATGTTCACAAAAAAAGAAAAAATTCCAAACCCTTTCTATATGTGCCCTGTTTATTAATCACAAATCATCTTAAACTAATTAACACATGAACAAGCGCAACTCCATCTAGAGAATGCCCCTGAACAGCCTTATACAGTGCGACAATTTAATATAAACAGCAAGTCTAAAATGGCAAGTGAAGTTCAAAAACTATTTATTTTTCTGCAAATTAAATTTTGAGAGTGAAAAAGTGGAATGAATCTTGAAAAATTGTTACATCATGCTCCACTGATGAAGTGCTTTAACAACCCAACTATAGCCATGTTAATACAACCCCTTTAGTATCCATACGTCTATCCATCCATCCATCCATCCATCCATCCATCCATCCATCCATTTTTTTTTCAGAATTTCAGTCATTCCTATAGTCACTTGCACTTATGTAACCCTAACATGACTAAAAATCTCCCACAAAAACACAAAAAAAAAATTGTGCACTGATGGAGCAGATGGGTCCATGGAGTGGGCAGGAAGAGCTCTCGAGGCCTCGGGTGGTGGTGCCTTACTGAGCTCTCACTGCATTCATCATGCTCCGTTTGTTTAAGCCTGAGCCAATTCCACTGTCTGTACAGGACTCAAAAGCTGGATCCCCCACACCCTGAGGAGGATGGCAAACTCCATAGTGCTTGCCAAACCTGGGTGCCCTTTAATGACCAGGTTCTTCATAGGTAGGTCAACATAAACTAAACGCTCTCATAAACCAATATAAACGGATCTCTCTCTCTCTCTCTCTCTCTCTCTCTCTCTCTCTCTCTCTCTCTCTCATCAGCCTGTGGGTATGCTAATTATTGCAACTATAGTTTACACTGAAAAATAGAAATCTTTGTTTGACCTCAACTCTGATGTATGGAGCTGGATTATCCAGAGGACATGACAACTAATAGTCCAGTGAGGCATGGAGAGAGAGACAGGGTGTGGCTGAACAGACTATAATATATGGGTGTGAGGTGCTCACAGGCAATGAGACGGGTTTGGGAGCTGTGTAAGATGCTGGGTTGAAGCACCAACAAAACAGCAAAAAAGTCCAATCTTTTTCAGCAAAGTCTTCTGTAACACGAGCTATGATGCATTGATGATCCAGTAATACAGAAATCATAGTGAAAGTCAGGAAAAGACAGGAGGAAGAGTTATAGGTAGCAGAGCTGAAGATGTTGAGGTTCTCTTTGGGAGTGACGAGGATGGACAGGATCAGGAACGAGTACATCAGGGGGACAGCACATGTGAGATGTTTTGGAGACAAAGTTAGAGAGGCCAGGTTGAGATGGTTTGGACATGTTCAGAGGAAGGAGAGTGAATATATCGGTAAAAGGATGCTGAGGTTAGAGCTGCCAGGCAGGAGGCCGAGAGGAAGACCAAAGAGGAGGTTTATGGATGTAGTGAAGGAGGACATGAAGGTAGTCGGTCTGAGAGAAGAGGATGCAGGGGATAGGGCTAGATGGAGGCAGATGATTCGCTGTGGCGACCCCTGAAGGGAACAGCCGAAAGGAAAGAAGATAGTGAAAGTCCATTGCAGGGATGAAAATATAGACAGACAGAGTCAATGTATGATAATCTATAATTGTAATACGGAGAAGCAAAGAGGTCTAAGTCAGGAAAAACAAAAACACAATGGAAAAGCGAACAAGGAAAACCAAGTCTCGAGCTTCGTGGTACAATTGCACAATAAGACTTTGCGGTGAGACGATTAGACAAACTCAGTAGGGTGAGACAAGGAACAGGTGCACACAATCAACAAACAAACCAATGACAAAATGGAAGCAGAGACGTGAACAAAACTCAGAAGGCAATCATTGCCATGGGAACCAAGACGCAAACTAACATTCAAATAATTATGCATTTATTTCGTATATTTCACAGGATGGGGGTATGGGGTAGGGGGTGATGGTGAGGCGATGTCAATTAATGCAATACAGTAATTAATTAATTAGCTTTATTTAAATATTTCAATGTACTCAAGACACTTTTCA
The DNA here is from genome assembly GCA_023630585.1 of Cranoglanis bouderius. Lineage (NCBI taxonomy): Eukaryota > Metazoa > Chordata > Actinopteri > Siluriformes > Cranoglanididae > Cranoglanis > Cranoglanis bouderius. Next base: position 34,440,164 of record CM042537.1, on the reverse strand, counting down.
GTGGGTAAAATGTCTGGCTGGTTATCATAGCATTTCTCTGTATCTTTACAGTATATGCGTTAAAACCAGACAAAACAACACTTTGGAAAAGAGTGTGAGACAAAACAAGAAACAAAGAAATATCAAAGGTTTACACCTTAAAATGGCCTTTATTTATTTTCCTCCCTGTGTCGTATTGTTTATGTTTGAAGAGATAGTGTGTGTGTGTGTTCTTTTGCTGTGTCTGTACAGCGGTGTGTGTGATCGGTCGCTGTGTTTACACTGTAATTATATCACCGCAAGTGTTTAATGTTCACTCATCACTGATGGTTCACCAAACTCATTGTGGGGCGGTATTATGTATACCTACTGTACTCTGTTTTTTCTGTATCTGTGTGTGTGTGTGTTTACATAGATGAATGTGAGCACCCACACATGGGCAGTCATGGCATTTGAGCAGAACACTGCCGCTCTTGAAAATGCAGCTACAATATGATGGTCATTTAGCTTATGGGAATGGTAAACACTTGGCTGAAATCTGGCTGTGTGGAAGTGTGCACACACACACACACACTGTACATTATGTAGTGCATATTTGTGTAATGGTGTTTAAAATGGAAAAACAGAAAACCCGCACCTGCATCTTTATGACAAGAATAGCACTGCTTCTTCTTACCTTAACTTAAGGTTTTCTAATTTCATATATGGGGGGCGTGGTGGCTTAGTGGTTAGCATGTTTGCCTCATACCACCAGGGGTTGGGGGTTCGAGTTCCGCCTACACCCTGTGTGCTCAGAGTTTGCATGTTCTCCCTGTGCTTCGGGGGTTTCCTCCGGGTACTCTGGTTTCCTCCTCCAGTCCATAGAAATGTGTTGTAGGCTGATTGGCATTACAAAATTGTCCATAGTGTGCGAATGTGTGTGTGATTGGGCCCTGCGATGGGTTGGCACCCTGTCTTGTGCTCTGAGTTCCCCATGACCCTGTATAGGATAAGCAGTAGGGAAATGGACGGATGGATATTTTGTACTGTATATGGCGTGAGTGCAGTATATGACTAGAAGCTCAAGTAGAAATCACTGATTACAGGATTTACAGATTTAATTGCTGTACATGCTGGTGAAGTGTGACAAAATTAACAGTCCAATGAACGTAAATTTAGCTCAGAACGTCAAGCCTTTAGTCAAGCCATAATCATGGAACATGGAAGAGAAGAATGTTTGAAGCAGAAGAAGAAGAAGGAGACCTGTGCTTTGTCCTGCCTATAACGTGATTTATGCCATAACTCCTAAAGAACATATGATCTTAATTGAACTGATCTGTTAAATCTTTTATCGCATTCTCAGATGATGGAAATATAAGTAACCATTGAATTATAATAACAGTGCCATGTAATTGAGAAAGAAACAGCATGCACAAAAAAGATATGCAGACAGATACAGAGGGAGAAAGTAAAACCTAATTTGTTTACACAGAATATCGGAAATTCATCAAAATAAAAATTCTGGGTAGACAGAAAGTGATGTTTTTGTCTTATTGCTGAAAACCAAGACATTCTGTGACTCTTCCTTCTTGGTTTTTCACCCCACAGGAAAACTATAAAATTATACTTCACTGTCTCTAGATTATCATATACAAACTGTATCTAGATTATTGTGTAAGGAATAAAAGACTTGCTGGTGTGCCATTATAGGAAAAGTAATCAACAACAGTAGATTATTTTTCAATAACAGCATGTCCCGAAGTGTTTTATACCTCTTATAACACACCAATTTGCCAGTGTTAACATTTTTGTTTCAATAAAAAAAAAAATGTACATGTACGTTTTTTTCCCCCATATATAGTTATATTTAATGTTGTACATCTGTGAAACAGGTTAGTTCCTGTTGTCACTTATAGCAGCTATAAACATCCGTTCCCTCACTTTAACGAGACTAAATTCACCTTGCTACCAAGAAAGTGCAAAAACACAATGTTCGCCATCCTGAAGACTTTCCCATGGTGGAAAACTTAAAGTTACAGCTTTACCTCGTACTGTTACAAAGTGCCGACACTGGAGACTCCTTCCAAAAATGTTAAATAAATGTACAGAGAAATTCACTATCGACCATTTCAAGGACGTAAACGATAACAAACGAGTGCTACTGAGCATGTCTGGTCCTGAAGCATTTCCGGTGGCACCATTTTTAAAACCCAGGCCTTTCAAAACATAATGACTAGCGCAATGTACTTTTTGAACTGACTGACAATTCTCTCACGAAGTTTGGCACAAAGGGGTGAGCCACGACCCATCCTTGCTTACTGAGCTTTTGGTGGATGCTCCTTTTATGCCCAATCCTGATACCCTCACCTGTTACCAATTAACCTGATCCTCCAAAATGGTGTTACTTGAATATTCTATAAATTTTCAGTCTTATGTTGCCTCTGTCCCAACTTTTTTTTTGGGGTGTGTTGAAGGCATCAAACTCTAAATTTGTTTATATTTACAAAATACAATTAAGTTGGTCAGAATATATTTTCTTTGTACTTTTGTCAGTTGATTAAAGCTTCAAGTGACTTGACAAATCACAGATTTTTGTTTGTATTGCATTTTAGAAAAAAATCCCAACTTTATGGAAATGGGGTTAGTAATTCAGGTCACAGAGTACACACCGTAACAGTTAATCATTAAAGTCATGTTTACTCTCAATATAACTTTATTATATGGACAGCTGACAAATCAGCACAGAATTACACTGTATCTAGAGAACGCCAACTGTTGTTTTCTCTTTTACTAACAGGAGGAAAGTAGGAAGGAGAACAGAACACCATCTGCTCGATCCGAGCCAGGAGTCAGAGAAATCTCTGCTACAGGTGTGTGACAAGGACACGTCTCAAAACACAAGCCGTTATCTCTCTCTGACGATCTCTTATCTCTACTAAAGCGATCTGTAGCCTGAAACCATTGTTTTTCCCCAGCTTTTCTGCTTGAACATGGCTTAACGCACCCTTCATGAGGATATAACATGGCAAGTTTAGACTGTTGCTATCATTTTTAAAAAATTTTTTTAAAGCTAATGAAGCAGGATGAGGAAATGCTGATTTAATAGATTCTATAAACACTATATAAACTAGTGTACAGATTATATCCTTAAAGAGCTTGTGTTAATAAGCAGGCAAGTGAGCGCAAGTGTTATCAGAGGGAACAAACTAAATTACATTGTAACCTGATTTATTAAGTCTTCCTCCTTACACTCGCTCGCCAGATGACATGAAGATATAAGAGATTTGATTCGTCTCCTACACGTTGACATATAGGCTGAGGCTCAACATCTGGTGTACCATGATCTGTGAAGTGTTTCACCAGCACGAGCTGAGCACTTGAAAATACTGTAGCAGAACCCATAACCACTTCTTTATACATCCTCTGTTGTGGCAGATCACATGCACTTATTAAATGAAGTACTGGAAAGCAGCTACACAAAAAAAAAAGACACATGGACGTGCATACTTTTTTGATAAGACCTTCTGGACTTGCATAATTTTTTGATAAGACCTTCTGAAGCCCTTTTTCATAACTCATTAAAATCTTGCTTATAATTCTTTGTAAGATTGTAATGATTGCTTGTAAGCATTTTTAAGAATTCTAATAATGCATCAAAAAGCTCTAATTATGTGCTATACACAATGCCTCGTGTCACAAAGTAGTGGAGATGGATACAAGTGCATACTGTTAATTTAAAAAAAAGAGAAAAGAAAAGACAAACAAAACAAAAACAGGGATGTTTATGTTTATGATCATAAACAGTGAAACAAGAGCTAGGGAAATGTGGCACTGAATACAACAGATGCTTAGCTATTAAACAAGGGACACTGAGAACTTAAATATGGGCACTAATCAAAGGGGAAAACAAAACAGGTGAGTGAAATCAACAGAGAATGTGACAGGGTCATGTGACTTGTAGTAGTCTTATGGAGTTGATGGGTAATGCAGTCCAGTGTGGCCATATCATGGCTGAAAACAATTCTGATGTGACAGATACCACATCAAGACTTACAGGTTTTTCTTTGTTAAATAACAAGAAGTTTTCTTTATGTGTTTATTATTAGATTTAGATCACTATGGCGCGTCTGCCATTCAAGTCTCTCTGGAAGTTATAATTATTATTATTATTATTATTATTATTATTATTATTATTATAAACTTTATTTTGTATAGGCCTCTCAAGTTGTTACTATAGAAACAATAAAATATCAGAACGGGCGCTTTAATATAAACCTCTCACTGGAAATACAGCCAGATATTTGGTTGTAAGAGCTGCTGCCATAGACAATGAATCAAGACCTTCAGATTTTGAGAATCAAACAGTGCTGTGGTATAAAGACATAAACTATGACCTTCAGCTTGGCATTTACAGGGAAAACGCACACGTATTAGTGTTTTTCTGTGCCTATATGGCAGACTGTAGGTGCACAGTCTCATCAAATCCCTGAAGTGTTTAAAGTAACGGTTATACATTCATTTTTTACATCACATCACAACACCGGTGCATCTTATGTTATTGTTTCTATAAGGACCATTACACAGTATGGTTATATCAGTGTCCATTCTCAGAGACAGATGAGCTACAGGACAGTTACACTCTTCACCCTCCCACCCACACACACACACACACACACACAGACACACACACTCCATAAAGCATGATGACAGAGAAATAGAGCAGAACAAAAGTGAAAAAGAGGTAAGAGCAGGAGAGACAAGGGCATGAAGAGAAAACATAAGTGAGGGACAGGAAGAGACGGGGATGATACTCATACAGACAGAGAGACAATATACATTATTAAACACACTGTGTGTGTGTGTGTGTGTGTGTGTGTGTGTGTGTGTGAACGCACACTGCACAGTGTAGCTCAACTCAATAGATTACTCATAATCCTCCATATCGTTGCATTTCCATCACCAAGAGAGCCGTGCCACACCCGAGAGTACCCTTGTTTCCCTGCGGTACCACGTGAGGCGGGCCGGGATGTGTGGGCGGAGTTAAAAGTAGTGCTGACTACTGACTGATCAAACACAATCACACTGAATCATCCTGTAATGTCTCTGGAATTGATCAGAGACATAAATACATCAATAAGCGAATTAATACAATTAAATGAAAGGAATATAGAGAACATCAAATATGAAATAAAAGTAAAGTAAAGAAGGGTCACTGTATGAAAGAAAGAAAGAAAGAAAGAAAGAAAGAAAGAAAGAAAGAAAGAAAGAAAGAAAGAAAGAATTAAACAATTAAGAGGAGTCAAAGTAAGAAAGAAAGAAAGAAAATTATATTATCTAAACAAACAAACAAACAAACAAATGAAGAGGAGTCAAAGAAAGAAAGAAAGAAAGAAAGAAATAAAGAAAGAAAGAACTGAACAATTAAGAGGAGCCAAAGAAAGAAAGAAAGAAAGAAAGAAAGAAAGAAAGAAAGAAAGAAAGAAAGAACTGAACAATTAAGAGGAGTCAAAGAAAGAAAGAAAGGAAGAAAGAAAGAAAGAAAGAACGAAAGAACTGAACAATTAAGAGGAGTCAAAGAAAGAAAGAAAGAAAGAAAGAAAGAACTGAACAATTAAGAGGAGCCAAAGAAAGAAAGAAAGAAAGAAAGAAAGAAAGAAAGAAAGAAAGAAAGAAAGAACTGAACAATTAAGAGGAGCCAAAGAAAGAAAGAAAGAAAGAAAGAAAGAAAGAAAGAAAGAACTGAACAATTAAGAGGAGTCAAAGAAAGAAAGAAAGAAAGAAAGAAAGAAAGAAAGAACTGAACAATTAAGAGGAGCCAAAGAAAGAAAGAAAGAAAGAACTGAACAATTAAGAGGAGTCAAAGAAAGAAAGAAAGAAAGAAAGAAAGAAAGAAAGAAAGAACTGAACAATTAAGAGGAGCCAAAGAAAGAAAGAAAGAAAGAACTGAACAATTAAGAGGAGTCAAAGAAAGAAAGAAAGAAAGAAAGAAAGAAAGAAAGAAAGAAAGAAAGAACTGAACAATTAAGAGGAGCCAAAGAAAGAAAGAAAGAAAGAAAGAAAGAAAGAAAATTTCAGTCAGATATATTTAAATGAATGTGATTTGTCAGTGATACTTTCTCTACCTCTTAAAACTTTCCCCTTTGGGGGATCAGTAAAGTTTCATCCATCCATGCACCACACACACAAACACACACACACACACCCACACCACACACACAAACACACACACACACACCCACACCACACACACACACACACACACACACACACACACACACACACCCACACCCACGCACACACCCACACACACACACATACAGTTCGTTAGCGTGTGGAGTGTGAAAGCTGTTGGGCTCAGTTCCAGTTGAGTGAGAGTGAGAATAGCTGTGTGTGTGTGTGTGTGTGTGTGTGTGTGTGTGTGTGTGTGTGTGTGTGTGTGTGTGTGTGTGTGAGTAAGACACAGTTGTAAATATGGGCAATGTGAGAGTATATTATCACAAACACACACACACACACACACACACACACACACACACACCATACTCAAACAAAATACTAAAAAAAAAATAATCAAATAGTCAAAAACATTAAAAATAATAGTCAAAAACAATTCCAAAGTACACACTCAGAGCAACAGCACTACACCCAAGCATGCACTTTATTCTGCCTTGCTTTTCCTCTTCAACACATACAAAATCAAATGAACATCTACAACCTGGAATGAAATAGAAATCATGCTAAGAACACACACACTATGCTTGTTTGTGCCCGAGTGGAATGTTTGCTTTAAAGCGTTATTTAAAAGCTGTAGATGTGCGTTTACACTGTAGGTGTTAATTCAGCATTTGGGATGTTGTTGTTCACATGGAAATGTGTTGATTTTTCTCAGGATTTGCCAGACCGAGTCTCTGCGGCTTGCTGTTGCACATTTGTTCTTATCTGTAGTTTGGCGTTTATTTTTGGCTGATAAGCCTGTACACGTGCGGCTTATCTACTGCACCATACACTGTTATTCAAATTATAACTGACAACACGCCAGGTGAGTCAGAGAGAGAGAGAGAGAGAGAGAGAGAGACAGAGAGAGAGACAGAGAGACAGAGCTACCAATATTATTAATTCTTTTAATAATTACTACTAAAACTAATAGGAGTAGTGAATATTGCTGTTACTGAGTAAGGCAATAAGTTTTCCATAGCACTGTTGATTTTCTCGCTTCTGGTTGGTCATAAGGAGATTTAATTTCTATAGCAGCAACTCTGACAGTTCGTATAGCAAGGGCAACTGTTTAAAATAATAAAAAATACAAGATTTTGAGAATAAAATCGTAATATTTAGATTTCACGAATAAAGTCATTCTGTAATACTACGACAGAATAGTTCATATCAGAAGGTGATTCATTTTCTGAAAGAGCAGCTATGGTAGTAGTGACATTTAAGGACAACTTTTGAATAGATTTGATTCTCTTGATTATAAAGTCACAATATTATTTTTTTTTGCAATATTTTAAGAATAAAGTCATAGTATGATGAATAATATTTCGAGAATACAGTCTGTGATATTTCAAGAACAACAGAAAGAAAGAAATAATCTTGCGGCGCATCAGCCCCAGATCATTATTAGCCCCTAATGCATCGTAGTTAAGGCTAATGACATATTTTTTTATTTTTGTTAAACAGTAACCCTAAAACACTACTGTAAGTTCCGGCTGCTAAGTTTATAATAATAATAATAATAATAATAATAATAATAATATATTCAGTCTAATACAGTATGTTGTTGTTTCTCCTCATAATCTAATCTAATGTGTTGTTATTTAACAAAAGGAAAAAATGTATCATCACTGATATGGTGACGTTTTCTGTAAGGACATGCTTTTTAACATTTATGTAAGGAGTCTCCAGTGTCAGAGCTTCACAGCTGTCGATCAGTTTTCCAGCACAGGAGAGACTGGCGAGGGGACGACTGTTTAAAGCTTTTATATCAAAAGTGATGACACGTAATTGTTTTGCGGACGTTCAGCAATATTGAATGTAACTGTAGACAGGTATTTAAAAAACAAACAAATAAATAAATAAATAAATAAAAGGTAGCGTTGGCAAATTGAGGTGGTATAAAGGAATAACATACAGGACTGTGCAAAAGTTTTAGGCACCTTATTTTTTTTTTAGTACAAACTTTTTTTTTATTTTATGACGTCTACATGATCAAGTCGGTACAAAAAAAACATTTTCGAATCCCAAACATTAGTTTTCTAGCACAAAATGAAATATTACAGAAAAATGTTCGTATGTCATTAAAGAAAGCAGCGTATTACGTAAGAGACACTTTTCAGACAGTAAACACAATGAAGGCTGCTGGGTTTCACTACAGCTTTTCTTTCCATGTGACTAAAACCTTTGCACAGTACTGTACTTTGGGATGTGCTGTTATAGCAAAAAATAATCAACTTCAGGGTCGTAATAGTGACTCTGCTTTATCACGTCACCTCATGCTGTTATAGGAAAATAATCAGTGATAACACTAAATGTTTTACTCCTCGCTTGGCTTGCCTTGTACAGTACAGTATTGCCGAAGCATCACAGGAAAATGAAGAACTGGTATTAACAAAGGCCGACTCAGTCAATAGCCAGCGTTAGCCATTAAGAGATTTTTTTTTAATGCAGCCAATTTCTAGGGTCTTTGAAAACTGAAGTGATGGAAAGCATTTACTTCAAGGGCTCTTCAAAGCGTTTATTGTTTAAATGACTTTCTGATAGACACTCCTCACTCCCGAGATTCAATGCACTGTTTTTATGCTGAATGAAAAAAGACCACTTATCTATAAACAAAGGTCAAGTCCAAGTAAGAAACATTACATTCAGTAATCCTAAATTGTAACTAAAATGAATAAACTAGCTGCAGCCAATGAACTACTGTATTTGATGTAGTTTTCGTGTTTTTATCTCTACCACAGGTTAAAAGCTCATGGCTGCTGCATTTGTATTTGTTTGCCTCTTCAAATTTTTACAAATTCAGACTAGGTGAACAGCAATGTGATCTGTGGAGCCTTCTGAGAGAGTAGGGCTTTTAATTTTAAGTTAAAAACTGCTTATTAAAAACACGTTTTGGTTCAGAAATGTAATGTAATATTTGCATTTGTTTTGGACACTATCAAAATGCCATTAAGACAATAAAAAAAAATAAAATAAACAACAATCAAACATTTTTAAACACCTTATATTGTAGCATATTTGTTTAAATGGCCATATTTTAAATACTCTAAAATTTGCAAATGAAACCCCATTTGAAAATCTCATCCAGGTTTAAGTGAATCAGGAAATACTCATTACTGCAGGTTTTAGTGAACTGAGAAATGTTAGAAATGACAATTGAAAGGGAAGTCTTTAGATCATGTTAAGGTTTGTACTATGAGTCTTTTATCTATGGGTTTATCCTTCAGTAGGCCTCACCTTAAGATCAGAGAATGAGCAGTTAATAAATCACACTTATTCATATTACTATTATGTCTCATTTTGTTTTGTATGTGGATGTAGTAGTGAATAAACTGGTAAAAAACATGAAAAAAAAACTTTTGACTTGCAGTGTATATTCAGTCTTTTCAGTCTAAACTTTTCATATTTTAGTTTTGATTGTCCAAAGTTTACAGGTGACTTTGCACTTTAGTTACCTTGTTTTCCTTGTTTCCAGAGTCCCTAGTTTCTTTTCTACTTAGTTATAGTGTAAATATATTTTTAATATTTTAATATCCATTTTTCACCCTTCTTCTGCAGTTTCTAATTGATCTAGTCCCTAAATTACAGGTATTCCATAGTTTAATTATTATTGTTATTATCCAAGAAATTGGCATGTTATTTTAGGATATTACAGAATATAAGTGTATAAATATTTAAGTTTTCAGTAACAGACAATTCTGCAGACAGACAGTTAGTGATTTGCAAGCTCGTTTATTTCTTTGATGGTTCCTTCTATTCTCCGGTTGTCAAATGCAGCATCATCTGAGTAAGATATTGTTTTTTGATAAATGATGATATGAGTACAGTTTTCGACTCAGACTTTCGGATGTGAATGTACAGATTTATGGGTTTTTTTTTTTTCACTGACTCAGTGAGCATCTCATTTGCCTGCTTTGTTATATATCACTCTTATACTTTCTATAATACACTATATATATATATATATATATATATATATATATATATATATATATATATATATATATATATATACACAAACACACAATGTTTCTTTTTTGAAAACATAAGAAATAAACTGTGGTCAGCTGCTTTACCTCTGCATTCTTCACCCTGCATGTAGTGTGTATGTGTGTGTGTGTGTATGTGTGTGTATGTGTGTGTGTGTGTGTGTCCCACTGCGCCTTCTCCCCTTCCTATATAAACAATGTGGTTTGGCTCAATCCGGCTGGTATTTACTTTAGCCCTCGTTAACCGAAACCCGATCCAACATCACTCCAATTCTGGAGGTCTTTATCCTTCCATCAACAGCCATTAACTCTAAAATAACACAGAGCAAGACATCTAGACATCTAGAGTTGGGTCCAAATGTTTAACTTCATAAATCAAAAATGTTTTTATTTTGTCAGTTGTCAAGCACTGGATTACTTTTTTCTTTTTCTTTTTTTTAATGGAGACAAGGTCATATTTCAACTGTGTGAGAGACCTATCCCAATCTCACGTTCACACACAATTCACTTCTTTTTTTTCAAATTGTTTTAGTTCCATATACTGTATTTCCATCAAGGACAGGAAAACATTTGTAGACTTTGTTATTAGGATTAATGTATGTAGCATGACATCATTAAACTCAGATAAAAGCATGGATTAAAGAGCAGTTCTTAAGAGGCTGGTTAGTGGAGCAGGGTGCTTAGAGGCCAGTTGGTGGAGTAGGGTTCTTGAAGGCTGACAGAGTTGTCATAGGCCAGAAATTTGAGGCTTGTTGGTAGAGCAGGGTTCTTAAGGGCTGGTTAGTGGAGAAGGGTCCTTAAGGGCTGGTTGGTGAAGGTACAGGGTTTATGAGAGGCTGGTTACTGGAGCAGGATTCTTAGTGTCTGGTTGGTGAACTAAGGTTCTTAGAGGCCTGTTAGTGGAGCAGGATTTTCAGAGGCCAGCATGAAAAGAAAAGAAAAAAAAAGTGTTGTCTGTGTGTTTCTCGTAACATTTTATGAGTTTTTAGACTGATGGTGTTCTTAGTCCGTGACCTAGTGAACCAGTATCGGGATGTATTTGATGATAGAGACTCAAAGCACTTCTGTAAGTCACTCTGGATAAGGGTGTCTGCCAAATGCCGTAAATGTAAATGTAAATGACTGGAATGGTCAATGGTCTAAAGCACCATGCTCAGGAGCCAGTAGACATCATGTTGTTCCTATTCAGCATCATCAGCAGAATTGTTGATGCAAACACACAGCCCTTCACAATTTCCTTTGACCTTGACTCAGCAGAAATTCTTTTAAAACTTGCAAATATTTCTATGTGTGCGTGTGTGTGTGTGTGTGTGTGTGTGTGTGTGTGTGGGTGTGTGTGTGGTAGCTGTGCCTCCTTTGCAACTATTATTTGGTTCCTTTCCTGACAGAGGATAAAATGCTAGAATAGTTTCTCCCCCCCCCCGTGGTTTAGAGGAGATGTGGTGGGATTTCTGCTCTAATGGCCATCATCTGACCCTTTTAGAGACACGGCGCTAGTGAGATCCATTACATACCACTGAGGATCTCTAATGCTGCTGACCAGTACCAGTAATGTTGCATACATCTCCTACCACACATTCAAAAGTCTTAGACACAGACTTTTTTGAAACAGGCTATAGAGGCTTTTATGCTACCCCACAAGATCTTACATACAGTCCAGATGAAAATATTATGTCCAGGCTGAATAAACAACAAATGCATGAACAGGAGAATTAAAATAATCATATATATATATGTATATATATGTTAGAAAGTTTAAAATACTACTTATTTCTACCAGATGATATTTAAACCTAAGACCAAAATTAATCACACTACAAACTTTGAAAAGAAGCATTGTGAGACCTTAAAGGATCCATGCACACCCTGTGTTATCATCATCATCGCAGACGTTGTTTCTTGGAATAAAAATCTGTGGTGGGACAGAGTGCAGGTGTCAGACAGATTGCTGCAAGATATCCAACGCAAGATGATGAAACTGCTGTGTGACAAAATGTCTGGCTTTTCGTTTGGCTTCGTGTTACAGATTATTCTTTAACTAACTCTCACAAATCGTTGCAATAAAGTTGGGATTGTCCTTGAGTTTTTAACAGCAGCACATGTATGTGTGTGTCTTCATCATCAGGACCTTCTCAAATTTCCCCATTCTCTGTTCTCTCCTTCATCCTTTCCCTGCTTCTTTCTTTATTTCCCTCTTTCACTGCCTTACATCATTGCTGTCTCACCCTCTCTCATCTTGCTCCCACCTCTTTAGCATCAGGTCTTACCAACCTCTTCTCTCTTTTTCTTTTTCTTGCTTTCCTACTTCAGTATCAGGTCCCACCCTTCTTTACTCTCCATTCTTCCCCTGGTTCATTCTGTCTCTCTCTCTCTCTCTCTCTCCCTCTCTCTCTCTCTCTCTCTCTCACTGACCTTGCATCTATCCATCTCACTCACTCCCTCTTTAGCACCAGGTAGTTATGTCCCTTGCTATCAGATTTTCTTTCTCATCTGCACTCTATATTTGCTTACTTTCTCCCTTGTTCTCTCTCTTTTACTCCATTACCTTGTCTCTCTCTCTTTTTAGCATCTCTTGCCCCCCCCCCTCTCTCTCTCTCTCTTATTCCATGACCTTGTCTTTCGATCTGTATTTAGCATCAGGTCCTTCTATCCCTCCTTATCAGATTTCCTTTCTCTCCTTCACTCTCTATTCCTCCCCTCCTTCTCCCTCTGCCTTTCTCTTTCACACCCGCATCGCCTCTCTTGCTTTCTCTCTTCAGCATCAGGTCCTTCTATCTCTCCTTATCAGATGTCTTACCTATCCTTTCTCCTTGCGCTCCCCATTCTTCCTGTGCTTCTCTCTCTCTCACCGTTAGAGAACATTGCATATGTCTTTCTCGGGCGCTGCTGGAGTAAACAAGCCGAGTGCTTTTGACCTTTTCCATTCTGAAAAATGATACAGGCAACGTGGGTGTGTTTGGGAGTAAGTGAGAAATAAATAAATAAATAAATAGATAAATAAATAAATAAATACAGGAAGAAAGTTTTCAAGGAATAATTTAGGCAACAATAAAATGTACACAATGTCCCTTGTAACCCAAAATGTTCTCGATCAGCTGAAACATGCTTTGTGTCTGAAGTTTACTTCATTAGTTTCTGGAGATTCTGGGCTAATGTAGCTCATAAGTAATAGAAGCATAGCCTCCTGTTTAACATATTAGACAGTAAATATGTTGCCTTGTGTAAGTATTCATGTGTTAGAATAGCCTAGTGAAATCCCAGCCCTGAGCCATCAATCCTCAACCCATTTCAGAATCTGTGGACTTAAAAAGACTTGGAAATTGCTCTTCACCGATGGTCTTCATTCAGTGACAGAGCAATTGTGCAATTTTACCAAGAAAAACAGGCAAAAAGATCGGGATCCAGATGTGCAAAGCTCAGAGAGACATATCCTAGACTTGCAGCTGGAATTGCAGACAAGGGTTTTTTTTTTTTTTTTTTTACCTAGTATTGACCTACAGTAGGGGGTTGAAGACTTATACAACCAAGAATGTTCTGCTTTTTGGTTTAATTAACCTTTATATCATAATAAAAACAATTTGTATGTTTAAACTTTACATGTACAGAACTATGTACATCAAATGGTGGAAAAGTTGATGAGCACAGGACCGTCTTTATGACAATAGGTCTTAGGTCCAAATCTATAATATCTAGGTGAAACAAGTGAGGCTTGGGAATAAACTGTTTTTGGGGAACCGCAAATCTTTAGGGCATCCATGTGGGACCATCCACAGAGCAGACAGTGTGTCGGAAGTCCCAAGAAGAAGAGGTATTAGGATGAATCAGGTAGGCCTGGCAGGTCTGACATCACATCATGCAGCATGAGTACACATACTGCTCGACAGAGAGAGAACAGATTATTGGGTATACTCAGAGGTGGGTAGAGTAGCAAAAAATTTTACTCAAGTACAAGTAAAACTACTTATAAAAATAATTACTCAAGTAACAGTAAAAGTAATAATGTTAATAATTACTTGAGTAAGAGTAATAAAGTATCCGATGAGAAGACTACTCAAGTAGCAAGTTACTGGTTACTTCTGATCCGATTAAAATGAAGAGAAAATCCTGAATCTCAGACTACATGGAGAGCTCTGCAGTGTATCGTGAGAGTCGAGACCTCAATATACAGGTGCATCTCAATAAATTAGAATGTCGTGGAAAAGTTCATTTATTTCAGTAATTCAACTCAAATTGTGAAACTCGTGTATTAAATAAATTCAGTGCACACAGACTGAAGTAGTTTAAGTCTTTGGTTCTTTTAATTGTGATGATTTTGGCTCACATTTAACAAAAACCCACCAATTCACTATCTCAACAAATTAGAATATGGTGACATGCCAATCAGCTAATCAACTCAAAACACCTGCAAAGGTTTCCTGAGCCTTCAAAATGGTCTCTCAGTTTGGTTCACTAGGTAAGCCACAAACATTCATTGCCAAAGAAGCTGGCTGTTCACAGAGTGCTGTATCCAAGCATGTTAACAGAAAGTTGAGTGGAAGGAAAAAGTGTGGAAGAAAAAGATGCACAACCAACCGAGAGAACCGCAGCCTTATGAGGATTGTCAAGCAAAATCGATTCAAGAATTTGAGTGAACTTCACAAGGAATGGACTGAGGCTGGGGTCAAGGCATCAAGAGCCACCACACACAGACATGTCAAGAAATTTGGCTACAGTTGTCGTATTCCTCTTGTTAAGCCACTCCTGAACCACAGACAACGTCAGAGGCGTCTTACCTGGGCTAAGGAGAAGAAGAACTGGACTGTTGCCCAGTGGTCCAAAGTCCTCTTTTCAGATGAGAGCAAGTTTTGTATTTCATTTGGAAACCAAGGTCCTAGAGTCTGGAGGAAGGGTGGAGAAGCTCATAGCCCAAGTTGCTTGAAGTCCAGTGTTCAGTTTCCACAGTCTGTGATGATTTGGGGTGCAATGTCATCTGCTGGTGTTGGTCCATTGTGTTTTTTGAAAACCAAAGTCACTGCACCCGTTTACCAAGAAATTTTGGAGCACTTCATGCTTCCTTCTGCTGACCAGCTTTTTGAAGATGCTGATTTCATTTTCCAGCAGGATTTGGCACCTGCCCACACTGCCAAAAGCACCAAAAGTTGGTTAAATGACTATGGTGTTGGTGTGCTTGACTGGCCAGCAAACTCACCAGACCTGAACCCGTTTACCAAGAGGAAATGACAAACAAGAGACCAAAAAATGCAGATGAGCTGAAGGCCACTGTCAAAGAAACCTGGGCTTCCATACCACCTCAGCAGTGCCACAAACTGATCACCTCCATGCCACGCCGAATTGAGGCAGTAATTAAAGCAAAAGGAGCCCCTACCAAGTATTGAGTACATGTACAGTAAATGAACATACTTTCCAGAAGGCCAACAATTCACTAAAAATGTTTTTTTTATTGGTCTTATGAAGTATTCTAATTTGTTGAGATAGTGAATTGGTGGGTTTTTGTTAAATGTGAGCCAAAATCATCACAATTAAAAGAACCAAAGACTTAAACTACTTCAGTCTGTGTGCATTGAATTTATTTAATACACGAGTTTCACAATTTGAGTTGAATTACTGAAATAAATGAACTTTTCCACGACATTCTAATTTATTGAGATGCACCTGTATGTGACATAAACTAATCATTAAAACTACATATACTCATTAATATATAACAGTATTGGAGGAATGCCACCGAATGCAGCAAAGTAAAAGTATATTTCTTTGATTAAAAATTAACTTGAGTAAGAGTATAAGTATGGGCAGTTAAACCTACTCTTAAAAGTACATTGTTTTCAAAAAGTTACTCAAGTAAATGTAACGAAGTAAATGTAGCGTGTTACTACCCACCTCTGGGTATACTCCTGTCCTATAGTTGTTAAAAAGAGTGTTTGTTGTGAGAGAGTGAAAGTGGGGACTCATTAGGACTCATTACGCAGGTCAAGAATTGTCATTAGGAATAACAATTCCATGCTCTGATTTTGCTCTAAGCAGCTAACTGGGTATCTAAAAAATAATAATAATAATCTGAAATAATTTGATGCCTGCAAAACAGGGAAAGGCTATGACAAGATATCAAAGCACTTCCAGCTCCCCTGCCCAAAATATCATTAAGAAATGACAGTTTTGAGGAACTGTGAACGTCAAGGCAAGATCTGGAAGACCAAGAGATTCTTCAAATAGAACTGCCCATATGCTGAGCAGAAAGGCAAAGCAAAAATCCCATG
The DNA here is from genome assembly GCA_023630585.1 of Cranoglanis bouderius. Lineage (NCBI taxonomy): Eukaryota > Metazoa > Chordata > Actinopteri > Siluriformes > Cranoglanididae > Cranoglanis > Cranoglanis bouderius. The sequence continues at coordinate 34,423,747 of CM042537.1, read as the reverse complement.
ACATTAAGGACCTGCAGGAAGGTTTAGTTGACTGTTCTACTGTGCAGCGTCGCTTGCATATAAACATGGTCTGCATGGAAGAGTCGTCAGAAAGAAACCATGCGACCTCATCACAAAAGTCAGTGTCTGATGTATGTAAAACAATATCTGCTGTAGACTGATGAATAAACATTTAACTCTTTGTCCACAATCACCAAAGGGATGTTTGGAAAAAAAAAAAAAAAAATGAGTAGCATTTGATCGGGAAAAAAGCACAGTTTGCCAATATATGTAGGTTCAGCTTAAACATGCTGTGAATGCTAAAACAAGAATAGAAAAAGTCTTGAGAGCTGGCTACAAAAAGCATTTGCAAGCTGTGATATTGGCGAAAGGGGGTGTTACTAATACTGACTTAGTAGGGTGTACAAACTTTTGCAAATGCCAGAGTTATTACTATTTAACTGTACATTAACAGAAAATGTTTATTATTATTATTATTATTATTATTATTATTATTATTATTATTATTATTATTATTATTATTTTAATAGTTTGCTGCAGAGGTTGTGCTTACTTCTTTTCACTTCAGAAATCAACAAAATGTTGAGCCAGGGCTGGTCATAGCTTTGTATACATTAAAAGTTAAAAGGAAATAATAAAAGAGTAAATATCATCCATCAAACATGTCTTTCTTGGTGTTCCTTTAAAGTAAATCTCTGAAAACGTGATTTTAAATGTTGAATCATCTGCTTGATACTAAAAATTTGCCACTTCATTTGATAACCATTTCCCAATTATCTCAAACGCAGTGCAGACGCTCTACTAATTCGAGTTTCTGTGCTAAAATGTTGCATATAAAAAGCTGTTAGCAGTTTCCATTATGGCCGATAATTGAGCATAAAAAAAAAAAAAACAGAGTGAACAGGAAAAAATGTCACTTCAGTTTCTATGGTTGGGGTTAAGTGAGGAGCTAGCATAAGCAGATGGCTAATTCTTCTTCATACATGAAGTCAGTTAGCATCACTTATACCAAGTGTAGCCCCGCCCAGCACAAACCACTCAGTAGAAAATGGCAGAAAAAAATCATTCAGAAATCTTTCAACTGAAAGGAACAACATTGTTTTCTAGTTTAGAGTCTGTAGTAAATTAACCACAGAAGCTATAGCTAAGAGTAGGAGGCTAATTATAAAAATTATATAATATGACAGAGGCTTTCATGGAGAGACTCCAAATAAGGACGGGAAGAAATACTCAAAGTCAGGGCCCATTTCTATCTAAAAAATATAAATACATTTTCAAAAACTATAATTATATCTATAACCATCATCACATGTAAGGGTCACTTGGGGTTATGCTTTAATGGAGTTAATATTAACACCCTGAAGTTGATTTGTGTTCATAAAATAGTATATCCCAAAGTGATGTATTCCTCATACACCACATCGCTTTGCAACATTTTTTTAAATTAATTAAAGACCAGTACATTGTCTTAAAATGTTTCATATGTTTATAGTTATGTTTAATGCTGTGGAATGTCTAAGAAACAAATTATCAGCAGCTATAGCACTAGTACTAACCTCAATGGACAAAAATGCGGCTTGTCATGTTAAGGGAAAATGCATGTCAAGAGAAAAAGCGCATACCTCTGACTGGTACAAAGCACTGACACTGGAGACTCCTTCCATAAATGTTAAATAAATGTCTCCTGAAAGGAAATGTCACCATGTCAGTGATTGCACATGTCTTTTAATCAGTTTTACGTAACGCCCACCATACAACGCCTTTGTGAATGAGCGGTTACTATAGAAATGATAACATATTCGAGCGGGTGCATTAATATAAACCTGGTGATCATACTACTGTCTGTAAAAAGAGTCCCGAAGTACTTGGAAGTACATGGAAAAAACAATCAAATATTCATGATAAAGCAGACTAATTAAATAATTTACCTGTAACTACGTTATAAAAAAATGCTACAAACCATAATAAAAAATAAAATAACATATCAGTGTATTTAATAACATATACTGTAAATGTATTTAGGCTTAGGTCACCAAGCATTTCAGAGCCAGACAAAGTTTTCCCATTTCCAGCAACATTTTGGTCACTGCCTCTGGCTACCTCCCAAACCACACACTCATGTACTAAACAGTATGTCAAAACAGCACAAAAATACCATTTAGTACAGCGGCAGGTGGCTCACGACTGCAACACACACTCCCTATGTCATCATTTATTCCCCATTCTCGGTTTCACTTTCCTCCTTTACAACATCTTCTCTTTTACACCTCATACATTAATAAACTGTAGCAAACCACATACTACTGTACTACTAAATATTTCAACAGGTTTGTGAAACCTGTACAATTTAGCCATCATTTTTATTTACCTAGAACGCTAGCTGCTTAGCAGCCACAACAAAGATTTCAGTGATAGGTTTGGTAATGTCATGTAAAGAGGCCGAGACGGACGCAGTTGCGGGTGAACGGGCTTTAATGGACAACAGTTGAACAAATCCAACATGTTAGGCAGAGTCAATGTGTTAAGTCACACAACAGACAGAGGTCAGGTGAACAGCAAACAGGCTTAACTGGGCAAAGACAAGAAACGTGACTCAATAAACTAAGCGTAGACAAACCGGAACACAGGTGAGAATACTAAGGAAACATTAGGGAGACAACCAATGACAATACAGGGGAGGAGACATGTGACAATGTAAACAGACACAGAGGAGCACACCAAGTGAGGGGGAATACATGAGAGTTAAACATCTATACAGACAGAATATCAGAAATCATGGTGAATGCTACAGTGTTTTTTGGCTTGACACGGCCTCTCCTAGAAATGTTTTTGTTTTAATTAGAAAATTTCACATTTCTGATGTTTTTGCATGCAGCGATGACAATTTATTTTTATTTTTTTTCGACGTGAGTTACTCAACCAGCACTTGGTCTGTAAGGCTGTAAACCACACTTCAGACCTGTACTTAGAACATAAGGGAGGTGTGAATATTTCATTTTTATGATGCTTATGACACATGACTTATGAAAATACAGAACCAACGAACAAATTAACACCAGAATCCCTAAGCACATCACAAATATTTCAGTATACACATTATTCATATGTTCCAGGGTAGAGCATTCCTTTAATAATCTTTCTCTCATACAGTAATATCATAATGAGGAAATATTAGATCATTTGTCCTATATTCTAGATATTCAACCCACACAAATCTGGCTAGGAAAAATTTCTCTACAGAATTTTTCACCATGCAGGACCAAGTCTATAATTGAGATTCCAATTGCTGTGTTTAAACGTGAAAGTGATTTTATTTATTTATTTATCTGTCTCTATTATTTTTAACACAGGATGCACATACAAAGGACATGCTGTTCTCTTACTTCACAGTGCTCTTTGATATGTGACATCGGGGGGCATTGGAAAGCTCTGACGCTTCAGAGAATCACACTTTACTCTCTCAAATCGTCTTCTGGTTTAGTAATTCCTTTTAAAATTCCTCTATAAACAGGTGGATATAAAACACACACTTTTGGGTGGGGAGTGAAGGAGGATTCCTTAAGCCCTTGTTGCTCTGCTTTGCCAAGGATATGTGTATCGATCGAGCAGAGTGTCAATCACCCCGTTCAATAGACTATTTATGTACAGAGTGTCACCTTTGAAAAAGTAGCCGAGATGAGCAGCTGAAAAGGGCAAACCGATAACACTGAAACTTTAACCCTTCACTCTCTTTTCTGGTTCTAATTATTTTTTTTTTTTTACTAAAGCAAAAAGAATGCTGATGACATGAAAACATGGAGTCATTATTTAAATTTCATGTTTCTCAAAGAGTCCATGAAGCATAGCCACGGGGCCGTGATTTTATTTTTAATTTGTTACAGTGGTGAAAATCACAACCGATCATTATCAAAGTTGTTCTATTTATTGTTGAGTTGTTATAGTTAATCAGCGTGTTTATCTGGTGGCTTGATTTAACCTAAACCTTATTAACTAAATAAGAAGTCTGCTTATACAGGTGCATCTAAAAAAAATTTGAATATCGTGGAAAAGTTTTTTTTTTTTTTTTTTTCTGTGATTTAATTCAAAAACTTAAACTTTCATATATTCTAGATTCACTACACATAAAGTGAAATATTTCAAGCCTTTTTTTTTGTTTTAATCTTGATGATTACTCCTTACAGGTCATGGAAATGAGAATAATATGAAAAATATTAGAATAAAGAATTTATAATACAGCAGTGTCGACCTGAGAAGACTCTAATCAGCTAATTAACTCAGAACCCCGTTGCTCAGTGGTCCAGAGTCCTCTTTTCAGATGAAAGTAAATGTTGCATTTCATTTGGAAATCAAGGTCCTAGAGTCTGGAGGAAGGGTGGAGAAGCTCATAGCCCAAGTTGCTTGAAGTCCAGTGTGAAGTTTCCACAGTCAGTGATGATTTGGGGTGCCATGTCATCTGCTGGTGTTGGTCCACTGTGTTTTCTCAAGTCGAGAGTCAATGCAGCGTCTACCAGGAGATTTTAGAGCACTTCATGCTTCCATCTGCTGAAAAGCTTTATGGAGATGCCGATTTCCTTTTCCAGCAGGACTCTGCACCTGCCCACAGAGCCAAAACTACTAGTGACTGGTTTGCTGACCATGGTGTTACTATGCTTGATTGGCCAGCCGACTCACCTGACCTGAATTCTGTCAAGAGGAAGATGAGAGACACCAGACCCGACGATACAGACGAGCTGAAGGCCGCTATCAAAGCAACCTGGGCTTCCATAACACCTCAGCAGTGCCACAGGCTGATTGCCTCCATGCCACGTCGCACTGATGCAGTAATTCATGCAAAAGGAGCCCCGACCAGGTATTGAGTGCATAAATGCACTTCCGGGTTTAGGTCTGGAGACATGCTTGGCCAGTCCATCACCTTTACCCTCAGCTTCTTTAGCAAGGCAGTGGTCATCTTGGAGGTGTGTTTGGGGTTGTTATACTGCCCTGCGGCCCAGTTTCCAAAGGGAGGGGATCATGCTCTGCTTCAGTATGTCACAGTACATGTTGGCATTCATGGTTCCCTCAATGAACTGTAGCTCCCCAGTGCCGGCAGCACTCATGCAGCCCCAAACCATGACACTCCCACCACCATGCTTGACTGTAGGCAAGATACACTTGTCTTTGTACTCCTCACCTGGTTGCCTCCACACACACTTGACACCAACTGAACCAAATAAGTTTATCTTGGTCTCATCAGACCACAGGACATGGTTCCAGTAATCCATGTCCTTAGTCTGCTTGTCTTCAGCAAACTGTTTGCGGACTTTCTTGTGCATCATCTTTAGAAGAGGCTTCCTTCTGGGCCGACAGCCATGCAGACCAATTGGATGCAGTGTGCGGCGTATGGTCTGAGCACTGACAGGCTGACCCCCCACCCCTTCAACCTCTGCAGCAATGCTGGCAGCACTCATACGTCTATTCTGCAAAGCCAACCTCTGGATATGATGCTGAGCACGTGCATTCAACTTCTTTGGTGGACCATGGCGAGGCCTGTTCTGAGTGGAACCTGTCCTGTTAAACCGCTGTATGGTCTTGGCCACCGTGCTGCAGCTCAGTTTCAGGGTGTTGGCAATCTTCTTATAGCCTAGGCCATCTTTATGTAGAGCAACAATACTTTTTTTCAAATTCCTCAGAGAGTTCTTTGCCATGAGGCGCCATGTTGAACTTCCAGTGACCAGTATGAGAGAGTGTGAGAGCGATAACACCAAACTTAACACACCTGCTCCCCATTCACACCTGAGACCTTGTAACACTAACGAGTCACATGACACCGGGGAGGGAAAATGGCTAATTGGGCCCAATTTGGACATTTTCACTTAGGGGTGTACTCACTTTTGTTGCCAGCGGTTTAGACATTAATGGCTGTGTGTTGAGTTATTTTGAGGGGACAGTAAATTTACACTGTTATACAAGCTGTACACTCACTACTTTACATTGTAGCAAAGTGTCATTTCTTCAGTGTTGTCCCATGAAAAGATATAATAAAATATTTACAAAAATGTGAGGGGTGTACTCACTTTTGTGAGATACTGTATATGAAAGTTCTACTTTTTGAATTAAATTATGGGAAAAAACTTTTCCACGATATTCAAATTCGTTTTAGATGCACTTGTAAATGAGGTCACTTAAACTCAGTGGTCGCTCACTAAAATAACACAGAGTCTGTTGAAATATCAAGATAACCATCGTGTATGTGTGTGTCCTGAAAGGTTATCTTTCATCTCCTGTGCTACAGATTTCTTCATTCTACATCCTTGCAAGACACATTTTCACATTAGTTCTGCAGAGAGAGAGTTTGCAGTCGATAGGACGTCAAACAGCCGCTAATCAAATTTTCCTTCTCTTTCCTCACAGTCTGATGTGGAGCAAACTTTTCAGCAGAAACACACTCACAACCACAGGAGTGAGGACAATGTAGCTGAAGCAATTTCCCCTGAGATTTACACACTCAGTTTTCCTTCAATCTAATTCACTCGCAAAGTAAAGGAAGGCAGCTCCATCAGATGACGAGATGAAGGAATAAAATGTAATCTAATAGTAGAATTTTAATATTTGAAGTTTCTTATTGCCTGTGTGTTAAGGGTTTCGTTTACAATTTTTTAAAATGAAACCGTATCAGTTCAGAGCAAAAATTGAATCTTTAGTGACTGACTTGGTTTTCTCAGCTAATGCTCGCATAACCCCAATCTAACACTCATCTAACGGTCATGACATTACTTGGTCAGCACTTCACTCGAGTAATGGAACGATCCTTAAGATGACGAAGGGGGCTTAAGCAAGGGGAACTTGGCATGGGAAAGTCATTTTCATAGTCTCTTAATGAGTAACACTTGATACTGGCAGTTAATACACTCCTCCGTGTTATCATTTCCCTCAGCCAATCAAAACATATGGTACTAGATGGACATCAGTGAAGAGTATTCGAGATTTAATAAAAGCAGTTTTTGGTAGTGGATTTATGTTTGGTGTAGTTGTATGTGATGATAGGACTGTTCAAATTTTCATACTGGCATTATTTGTCACATATACATTACAACACAGTGAAATTCTTTTCTTCGTATATCCCATCTTGTTAGGAAGTTGGGGGCAGAGCACAGGGTCAGCCATGATGTGGTGTCCCTGGAGCAGAGAGGGTTAAGGGTCTTGCTGGGGGGCGGTGGTGGGGCTCAAACCCCTGACCTTTCAATCAGTATCTCATTTGTGCTCCACTGATATCACATTTGAAAATTACAATAACAAACAAAACCGACATATAGCATTCCCAGACCACTATAAACACACTTGAATATAATCGTGGAAAATTACTAAAAAATCTTCTTTTTTTTTCTTACACTGATGTCTGAATGGATTTAACATCTCACATTTGCAACTTCTTTTTTCTCCGTGAGTCATCCATTAAAGATTATGAAAAATGTACATTTGTGTCTCAGAAACATTCACTAAACCCAGTGAAATATTTGGAATGTTCCACAAGTCACACGTTCAGCAGGAAGCTGCATCATCTGAATTTTCTGAAGATTGTGTAAAGAAGAATTTTTTCTGCTTTAATTTGCAGAAAATTACTTGAATTGGTGAAATTGCAGTTGCATGAAATTGTTTTGCACGGTCTTTCACAGTGATGTTTGTCGGTAAATGAGACCTTTTAGCGGCACTCGTGTTCGACGCACGTGAATCTGTGAGGGCGTTGACTGAATGCGTGTTGTGATGACGAAACATGACGCGTCATGGCCAAAACCTGTGGAGGATCTGTGGTCATTTTGAAAAATCGCAAGCTCCTCCGAATATTGCAGAGTTTGCTTGATTACGTGTTAATTTCTGTGCTCACGAAATCATGAAATCCTGGAGGGACATGAAAGTAAATAATTAATAAAAACAATTATGTAAATAATTAGAATGTCAGTAATGTCCTCATGCCATTAGCATGGCTTCTAGTTAATCATATGTTTTTTTTTTTTCTTTTGTATATGCTAAAAACAAAACAAAACAAAAAAAACCTTCAACCCTGTTACTTTCAACCCTGTTACTCATTTAATAGAAAAATGCAGAAACCTTTTAAAAATGAGATTGTTGCCTGAGACTGGGTAAATTACAGAGCACCTGAAGTGACCTGTGCAAATAAATAAATAAATACATAAATAAATAAATAAAATCTATGTTATCTATGGTACTGTGCAAATTGTTGTAGTCACCTGCAAAGAAATGCTGTAGAGCAAAGATTCCTTCAAAATAATGAAATTAAATGTTTCTACATTAAAATAAAAAAAATACAGTAAAGAGCAGTAAACCGTAGTAAATGAAGCAAAGTCAATATTCATGTGACAAAAAAATGAAAATAAAAATAGCAGTCTCCGGTACAATGTGTGCAGTTTTATAAGGAAATGAGCTGGTAAGTTTTATTGAGCATCTTGCAGAACCAGACACAGTTCTTCTGGACACTTTGACTTTCGCACTCGCTTCTTATTTCTGCAGTGAAACCCAGCAGCCTTCATTGTGTTTACTGTCTGAAAAGTGTCTCTTACTGTAATACGCTGCTTTCTTTAATGACATACAAACATTTTTCTGTAACATTTCATTTTGTGCTAGAAAACTAATGTTTGGGAATCTAAAACGTTTTTTGTACCGACTTGATAACGTAGACGTCATAAAATAAAAAAAAATCTATAACAAAGTTGGTACTTTAAAAAAATAGGTTGCCTAAAACTTTTACACAGAACTGTACATGGGCTTTTTATGCAATTTTCAACAGACACTTAATGGAGTTTCTTATTTTCTATGGCTGAATCTCAAATTGTGTTCTTTCGGGTGTATACTGTAACTGTACACCAGGCTATGTTGTAGGATATGTAGTGAGCATACAGTATGAAGTGAATAGAAAGCTATTTAGTGGCACTTTGGCAGTGCTTTTATTTGAACTTACAACCTTCGGGTCACTAATAGAGAACCTTAGCCGCGGAGCTGGCTCTGGCCTGTGTAACGTCTATATCCGCGTTTAAGATTGTACCCCTGTTTACAGGAGATTTAAGTTCACTGCTGGTTTTGAAAAAGGCTAATTAGTTGTGTTTTTGTCTGCCATCCCCTTTTATTTCACTACTTTCTCTCTATACCTTTTCTTTCCTTGTATATAGATGTACCTATGTATGTTTTGCTTAGAGTTAGTCGTGTGTATCCATAGTTACATCTAGTTATTAAAATCTATTATCCCAAGCTTGATTGTCTCTGTTTTGGTCACGTGATGAGTCCCTTAAACGCTACAGATCTCGGCTACCCGCTCTGGAAACGGAGATTTCCTTCCTGGTCAGAAGGATAAACTCCCTCTTTAGAGTTCATAATTCTAAACTAGACTACAGCTAATCCTAAAAGCTGATCTAGACCACATACATAGTCATAATTAATTATAAGTAGTTAATTATCTATATGTATATGTGCACATACATGAATTTCCTTTCATGGCTGATGTATATTTATAACTGGTCACAACATGCGTTGATTAGATATATAGATATATTTCACACCATTCGAGCTAATTCCTTATATAAATTGGAGAATACATTTAAACGTGTTAAACATCTTTTAATTCGTTACATGAATTGTAACTGGTGGAGAATATTTTTAAACGTCGCAGATTCATCACATTCTGGTAGATAACGCGGGCACGCTTTAAATCTCGTCTCCTTTAAAAAGGTGCTTCGAATCCAAGCGTGCGCTTCTGTTTCGTTTTTCATGTTTAAAGTTGATCCATTACATTATTCTGGTGGAAAAGAATAATGTTAGTAATGATTGATTCGTTATACCTGCCTACAGAGTTTCTTAAAGTACAGAACGTCAATAGGAATGATATTTTTTTTTTCTTTTCTTTATTTTTTGTGAATATCCAGTAACCCCTGAAATCAGATTTTCTCTGCAATGGAGCAATAAAAGAGCTGAGACAAAAAAAGAGCAAAAAAGGATATACACCAATGTAAATGTTACATACAGGTTTTACCAAAACCTGACTGATTTTATGGCTCTGAATTTGTGTTCCTTCTTTTTATTCTACGTATATAACTGGCCTTCTCAGATCGACGTGGTGGGAAATTATAATCTGCTGTTTCCATAAAAATAAATAAATAAATAAAAGTAAAAAAAAAAAAAAAAAAGACCTTTGCTGGTAACTAATGGCAACTAACAGCTGAAAGAAAGTCAACGTCCCATGGCGTCTCTCACACCATTGACACTAATGGCCTAATCATATTATGAATTTTTAATGTAGAACAAATATAAAGCCTAAAAATATCCATAATAATAATCACTTAATGTGTGAAGAAACTCTTATGGTTTTTGAAGGCTGCAGGATTTTGAAAGTGCTTTTCACATTCAGCTAAGAAAAAAAAAAAAAAATTGTTCTGGAACAAGACTTGTTTTAGATGTACATGGAGAAATCATGTGAAGGATTTTATTTATTTTTTGAAAGCTCGACTGGGAGGCATTGTTCATCAGACTATAGAACATTTCTTTTCAGTAATACGTTTTTTCCAGCTGCACCTTTTACTGTTTTTTCTCAGTATTGCTATTTTTCTGACTTGTCAACCACTCCAAAATTTCATTAAAATTTCAAGGACATTTTGTTAAAGCATGTGGCTATGGGTCAGATGGTGATGTTTTTAAAAAGAAATAACACGTTTTCAGGAATAGGGCCTGACACGGCTTTGCATTTTACTGGACAATACATGCAGACAGATACTATTTAAACAAACAACAACAACAACAACAACAACAAAAAAATGCCAACAATAATATAGAAGCAAGTATTAACGACTTACAACAATAATAGTGCCGAGGAAAAGGAATTCACTCAGTCAGTCTGTTTTTTTATTATAAGTTTATTATTTATTTATATTATTCCTTTATTATTATATACTTTTTACTTGAACTATTTTCTTCTATACCCTATTTTTAACAGTTTATAAAATGTGCATTGTGTGTGCACATTTTATGCATGTGAATGAGATTTCCTGTCCTTGCTACGAAGGCAGTTGTGACATCATCTTTTCTTGTTTCTTCAACTTGGAAAGGAGCATAGCACTTGCACAAATCTCTACCTCTCCAGTGCCACAATGCCAGCAGAACGGAAGCTGCTTTCCAATTATTATTTGCATTTAAAAACATGCTGCATTTGAAACGGTCCCTTACTCACTATTCCCTACACTGAAAACAAACAAACAAACAAACAAACAAAAAAGCAGCAGTATAGGGCACTCTTACGTAGAACTGAAATTGTGAAGATTTCCTCAACTCTGAGTTTACTTCCCGTTTTATTTCTACTTCCCATTGTCCTTATTCTTTACTTCAATCTATTATTCCCTAGTATTCAGAGCTTCATGGTTCCCTAGACTCTTTGTCCTTTATCTTTCTTTTCGTGATTTACATGGGCTGCATCCGAACATCCCTACTACCCTACTATACAGTAGGCGAAAAGCAGCATGCCGAAGGAGTATGTCCGAATTCTCGGTATTCATAAAACACAAGGTGAGAAATACCTGGTACGACCTACTGCTTCACACAAAATCCTGCAGTATGGAATCAATGGACACTGCGCTATCCCATAAGGCGACGGGACTGGCGTGGAAGAGCTGTCAGAATCAAAAATGGCAGAAGGCAGCGCACAGGTACTGTACACTGATCAGTACGTACTG
>CM042537.1:34389539-34407039 GCA_023630585.1 Cranoglanis bouderius | reverse complement strand
GTGTGTGTGTGTTTATATATCTAACCTCAAATGTATGTTCAAGGGCAACAATATATTAAAACATGAATACATATATTTTTAAATTTGTAATCTTCTCAAACATGACATTTTAATTCATTTTTTTAAAATAGCAATAATATTGCAACCTTTGATTCAAAAATGTATTTATTTAATTAAAATATTTTATTAATTGAAAAGTAAGTTCTCCTACATTTTGATATATTGTCTGTAATGTTTATATTGAAGGCTAGCAATAATTCTGGAGTTTATATATATACCTGCCAAGGGGTGCGATATATTAAGCACCAAGTGAACAATGAGTTCTCGAAGTTGATGTTTTGGAAGCAGGAAAAATGGGCAAGCGTAAGGATCTGACTTTGACAAGGTCAAACTGTGAGGGCTAGATGACTGGGTCAGAGCATCTCCAAAAACTCCAGGTCTTGTGGGGTGTTCCTGGTATGCAGTGGTTAGTACCTACCAAAAGTGGTGGATCAATGGAAGAAGGTGGCCTGGTCTGACGAATCATGTTTTCTTTTACATCATGTGAATGGCCAGGTGCATGTTCGTTGCTTACCTGGGTAAGAGATCGCACCAGGATGCACTATGGAAAGAAGAAAAACCGGCGGAGGCAGTGTGATGCTTTGGGCAATGTTCAGCAGGGTCCCGGTATTCATGCAGATGTTACTTTGTTATGTACCACCTACCTAAACATTGTTGCAGACCAAGTACACCCCTTCATGACAACGGTATTCCCATTCAGCAAGATAATGCTCCCTGCCACACTGCAAAAATGGTTCAGGAACGGTTTGCGGAACATGGGAAAGAGTTCACGGTGTTGACTTAGCCTCCAAATTCCCCAGATCTCAATCTGATCGAGCATCTGTAGGATGTGCTGGACAAACAAGTCCGATCCATGGAGGCTCCACCTCGTGACTCACAGGATTACAACATCTTCTGCTAAAATCTTGGTGCCAGATACCACAGCACACCATCAGAGGTCTTGTGGAATCCATGCCTCTATGGATCAGAGCTGTTTTTGCAGCACATGGAGGACCAACACAATACTAGGCAGGTGGTTTTGATGTTATGGCTGATTGGTAAATACAGTGGGTATAGAAAAGAATCACCCCACTTTAAAATAATGTATAAATAATATATATATATATATATATATATATATATATATATATATATATATATATATATATATATATATATATATATATATATACAGTACTGTGCAAAAGTTTTAGGCAGTTGTGAGAAAATGCTGTAAAGTAAGAACACTTTCAAAAACAGACATGTTAATAGTTTATATTTATCAATTAACAAAATGCAAAGTGAGTGAACAGAAGAAACATCTACATCAAATCAATATTTGGTGTGACCTCCCTTTGCCTTCAAAACAGCATCAATTCTTCTAGGCACACTTGCACAAAGTCAGGGATTTTATAGGCATGTAGTCAGGTGTATGGTAATTAAACAATTATACCAAGCAGGTGCTAAATATCATCAATTCAATATGTAGGTTGAAACACAATCATTAACTGGAACAGAAACAGCTGTGTAGGAGGAATAAAACTGGGTGAGGAACAGCCAGACTCACTGGGTGAGGTTGCTGAAGACAGTTTGCTATCAAAAGTCATACATCATGGCAAGACTGAGCACAGCAACAAGACTGAAGGTAGTTATACTGCATCAGCAAGGTCTCTCCTGTTCAGAACTTTCAAGGCAGACAGGGGTTTCCAGATGTGCTGTCCAAGCTCTTTTGAAGAAGCACAAAGAAACGGGCAATGCTGAGGACCGTAGACGCAGCGGTCGGCCAAGGAAACTTACTGCAGCAGATGAAAGACACATCAGGCGTACTTCAAGTTCAAGTTCAAGTTCAAGTGGTTTTATTGTCATTTCAACCATATACAGCTGATACAGTACACAGTGAAACAAAACAACGCTCCTCCAGGACCATGGTGCTACATAAAACAACACACTAAACCACATGAGACGACACAGAACTAAAGAGCTACACATTCTACATACTTCCCAGAAGTTGTCCATCAGTGCCATCAGCTCAGACCTGGCGAAACCAGTGGGACCCTGGTACACCCATCTACTGTCCGGAGAAGTCTAGTCAAAAGTGGCCTTCATGGAAGACTTCATGGAATGCCAAAAAGCCATACCTCTGACGAGGAAACAAGGCCAAGCGACTCAACTATGCACGAAAACACAGGAACTGGGGTTCAGAAAAATGGCAGCAGGTGCTCTGGACTGATGAGGCAAAATTTGACATATTGTAACGGTACACAAATGAGTGTCTGCAGGCAACAGTGAAGCATGGCGAGGTTCCTTGCAAGTTTCTGCAAATGGTGTTGGGGATTTGGTCAGAATTAATGGTCTCCTCATTGTTGAGAAGTACAGGCAGATACTTATCCATCATGCAATACCTTCAGGGAGGCATCTGATTGGCCCCAAACTTACTCTTCAGCATGACAATGACCCCAAACATACAGCGAGAGTCATTAAGAACTAACTTTGTTTAAACTTTGTTTTTAGTACAAACTTTCAGAAGGACGTGAGCTCAAACCCCAGCACCACCAAGCTGCCACTGTTGGGCCTTGAGCAAAGCCCTTAACCTTCAACTGCTCAGATGTATAAATGAGATAAATGTAAGTCGCTCTGGATAAGGGCATCTGCCAAATCCCGTAAATGTAAATGTTATAGATTTTTTATTTCATGACGTCTACATCATCAAGTCAGTTCAAAAAAACATTTCAGATTCCCAAACATTAGTTTTCTAGCACAGAATTAAACGTTACAGAAAAATGTTTGTATGTCATTAAAGAAAGCAGCATATTACGTAAGAGACACTTTTCAGACAGTAAACACAATGAAGGCTGCTGGGTTTCACTGCAGAAATAAGAAGCGAGTGCGAAAGTCAAAGTGTCCAGAAGAACTGTGTCTGGTTCTGCAAGATGCTCAATAAAACTTACCAGCTCATTTCCTTATAAAACTGCACACATTGTACCGGAGACTACTATTTTTATTTTAACTTTTATTTTTTTGTCACAGCAAATATTGACTTTGTTTCATTTACTACTGTTTACTGCTCTTTATGTTTGTTTGTTTTTTAATGTAGAAACATTTAATTTCATTATTTTGAAGGCATCTTTGCTCTACAGCATTTCTTTGCATGTGCCTAAAACTTTTGCACAGTACTGTATATATATATATATATAGGGAGAGAGAGAGAGTCAAAGTCTCTCTATTACTTTCCAACTCCCAACTCCCTCCCTCTTAGTGTGTGTGTGTGTGTGTGTGTGTGTGTGTGTGTGTGTGTGTGTGTTTCCACAAGTCTCCCACATGCTTGTTATCCAGTGGGCGTTTTCCCTGTAATTAATACACAGCATTTCCAATCAAGGAAGAGGGAACAATCATGAAACTCACTGAGAGGAGAGACAGCGAGAGGGATGAGAGGAGCTGCAGCTGGAGAGAGAAGATGAAAATGGGGGTCTCGTGCTCTCGTAATAACTAACCCCTCCTGCTTGTGTGTGTCCCTGTGGGGAAGCAGCCTCTGTGTGTGTGTGTGTGTGTGTGTGTGTGTGTGTGTGTGTGTGTGTGTGTGTGTGCTCATTATGATCCCGATGCACTGCTATTCAAATCAACAAAATTAAAATTTCTCCTTTTCAATTTACTTCCCGAGACGAAAATGTCAGCAGACAAAAGGCTGCCTGTCTGTCTGTCTGTCTGTCTCTCTCTCTCTCTCTCTCTCTCTCTCTCTCTCGCAAACACACACACACACACACACTTTCTCTCTCTGTCTCTCTCTTCTCTCTCTCTCTGTATTCCTCTCTCTTTCTCGAGTTCATGTTGGCTCTCTCTCTCTCCTCTCTCTCTCTCAGTCTTTCTCTATCTCAATCTCACTGTGTTTGTTATATAGAATTATCTATCTATCTATCTATCTATTCACACGAGGCTAAAACTAAACTAAGATCAATTCCTCCTGCAGTTTCCATCTACAGAAGCCTGTATCACACACAAACACACACACACACACACACACACACACACACACACACACACACACACACACACTGCACATTTGTTTACTAATACACATTTTGTTTATAGTACACACACACACACACACACACACACACACACACACACACACACACACACACTGAGCATATGCTTTGATGTGTGCAGGTTCAGAGAGAGCAGAACACAGTTCCACTGCCTTACTGTTTGTTCTCATTACCCACTGTGTGTGTGTGTGTGTGTGTGTGTGTGTGTGTGTGTGTGTGTGTGTGTGTGTGTGTGTGTAGTATACTGCAGCTCAACATATGCAAGGTGTAAAAGGCAAACACAGAACAAAAGAATAAAAATGCAGACATGTATAAGGGAACTTTAGTGACGCGTATGTTGCAGTATAAGGGTTATATAAATAGTTTAATCCTCCAGGAATTAAAGTCTAGGTGTAACAGAAAAGTGTTTGGTTCTTTATCAGAAGAATCCTGATGATGCAGGAGTCTAGAGAGATGTTCTCTGAGTGGGAGGGATGGCATTACTCTCTCTCTCCCCTGTCAATCACAGTGACACTAACCAATCATGGGCATCTCTGAGCTCATGCACTGTATATGGAAGAGGGTACAGTTGCAATCAAAATTATTCATCCCCCATTGCAAATCAGGTTTACTGTCAAAATTTACAGACTTTCAGCTGTTTGCGATGAACAAATCAAACAAAAGCAATTGAAATAGTTAAAAACACAACGAATGCTTCAAGTGGTTTCCCCAAATTCAACTGAAAATGCAACTTATAATGACTTCTCCAGTCTCAAAATTATTCAACCCCTTCATGACAAGCATCTTTAGTACTTAGTAGAGCCCCCTTTTGCTGTTATGACCTGCTGCAAACGAGATGCAAAGCCAGACACCAGCTTCTGGCAGCGTTCCTGAGGAATCTTAACCCGTTCCTCATGAGCGATGGCCTCCAGTTCAGTAATATTCTTGGGTTTGCGTGCTGCAACCGCCTTCTTCAAATCAAAAAGTCAGATGACTGTAATGGACCTGTAGAATCTTCCAGGACTTCTTCTGCAACCAAGCCTTGTTGGAATTTGAGGTATGCTTGGGATCATTGTCCTGTTGGAAGGTCCAGTGATGCCCAAGCTTCAGCTTCCTCACAGACCGCATGACGTTTTCTCATAGGATTTACTGATACTTCAATGAATCCATCTTGCCTTCCACACGCTGCAGGTTTCCAGTGCCAAAGGATGCAAAGCAGCCCCAGAGCATCACCGAGCCACCACCATGCTTAACTGTGGACAGAGTGTTCTTTCTTCATTCTTCTTTCTCCAGACATACCACTGATCCATCGTGCTGAAAAGCTCCACAGAACAGAATCCCAAAACTTCTGAGGCTTATTTATATGATTTTGAGCCGACTTTTCTTGTGCTTTTGGGTCAGTAGTGGTGAACGTCTTGGAGTTCTGGCATGGAAACCCTCTGTGTTTAGTACGTGCCATACTGTGCTCGCTGAAACCTCAGTGCCTGTTGCTACCAAGTCTTGCTGCAGGTCTTTTGCAGTCACTCGAGGGTTTTTCACAACCTGCCTTCTCAGTAATCTGGTTGCAGCCGTTGATGGCTTCCTTTTTCTGCCCCATCCAGGTATTTCATGTATTTTCTGCCCCTAGCCAGTTCAGGTATTTCATGTGCTCAAGCACACCTGGTGCAACTAATGAAGCCCTTGATTAGTTGCATCAAGTGTGCTTGAGACAACACCTGTTTTGCATATTTGTGCTGTTGTGAGGGATTCTATTCAGGGGGTTGCACCTCGTTTGCAGCAGGTCATAACAGCAAAAGGGTCTCTACTAAGTACTAAAGATGCTTGCCATGAATGAGTTGAATAATTTTGAGACTGGAGAAGTCATTATAAGTTGCATTTTCAGTTGAATTTGGGGAAACCACTTGAAGCATTCATTGTGTTGAACTATTTCAATTACTTTTGTTTGATTTGTTCATTGCAAACAGCTGAAAGTCTGTAAATTTCGACAATAAACCTGATTTGCAATGGGGGTTGGATAATTTTGATTGCAACTGTAGTTAGTGCTTTCCTGCCATATAGTGGTGCATTGTTTAAAAAAGATGCAGTGGCAGAGCTGCACCTGTCTTGGAGTAAGCCTGTGTTGGTTCTTACTCTCTCTGGTTGGCAGGTGTCATGCGATAGGGGAGAATTAGCGAGTGGGTGGGAAATAGACATTGACTCAGAAAATCAGTTAAAAAGAAAAAGAAGGAGAAAAACTACAAAGATGTACACTAGGAGTTCTCCAACACAAATCCTCAGCTGATCCTTTTTTATTTGAAAATGAAATCTACGTAAGTCCTTAATTGTTATGGTTTCCTATTGACTACCACCTGATCATGACTATTATATCTAATATTTTAAGAGATCCTTCAGGCTTATTGTTTGTTTGTTTGTTTATTTATTTATGTATTTATTTATTTATTTATTTATTTTCATTTACTGCTATTGGGATTTACTGCTATATTACTTCAGGAAAAAGAAAGTGATTTGACCCTTATACCAGTAACGTAATAAAATCTTATTATGTTACTGGTATAAGTGTTAAATCACTTTCTTTGTCCTGAAGTGATGCCTGTGCATGATCCTGACACACGTCTACCACTGCGGCTTCTCTCATCTTACAGATCTGATTCCTTGATGCTATATTTCTGCACTTTCTGTCCCAGAAACAGTTTATTCCCAAATCCCATGTTGCTTCAGTGGATACTCTCTCACCTGGATCTGTAGATTTGTATCTAAGAACTACTTCTGTAATCATAAAGACTGTCCTGTGCTCATCCCAGGACTCTTATTCACAATATACTCATATTGAACATCCTTTCACACACACTCGGTGCTGTTTGGCTTCACTCTTCTGATTTCTCTCAAGGTCTCAGGTCATGTCAGAGTTTTTCTTTACCACCATCAGGTCTGACTTGCTCTTTAGGGATCGGAATCTACATCCGGATTTCTGTAAAGCTGCTTTTCTTTTCTTGTCACTTTTTATAGTTTATAGTTTATAAGTAACCCTGTTACTTAAATCAAAGATTAAACACACACACATATATATATATATATATATATATATATATATATATATATACAGGTGCATCTCAATAAATTAGAATATCATGGAAAAGTTCATTTATTTCAGTAATTCAACTCAAGTTGTGAAACTCGTGTATTAAATAAATTCAATGCACACAGACTGAAGTAGTTTAAGTCTTTGGTTCTTTTAATTGTGATGATTTTGGCTCACATTTAACAAAAACCCACCAATTCACTATCTCAACAAATTAGAATACTTCATAAGACCAATAAAAAAAACATTTTTAGTGAATTGTTGGCCTTCTGGAAAGTATGTTCATTTACTGAACATGTACTCAATACTTGGTAGGGGCTCCTTTTGCTTTAATCACTGCCTCAATTCGGCGTGGCATGGAGGTGATCAGTTTGTGGCACTGCTGAGGTGGTATGGAAGCCCAGGTTTCTTTGACAGTGGCCTTCAGCTCATCTGCATTTTTTGGTCTCTTTTTTCTCATCTTCCTCTTGACAATACCCCATAGATTCTCTATGGGGTTCAGGTGTGGTGAGTTTGCTGGCCAGTCAAGCACACCAACACCATGGTCATTTAACCAACTTTTGGTGCTTTTGGCAGTGTGGGCAGGTGCCAAATCCTGCTGGAAAATGAAATCAGCATCTTCAAAAAACTGGTCAGCAGAAGGAAGCATGAAGTGCTCCAAAACTTCTTGGTAAATGGGTGCAGTGACTTTGGTTTTCAAAAAACACAATGGACCAACACCAGCAGATGACATTGCACCCCAAATCATCACAGACTGTGGAAACTGAACACTGGACTTCAAGCAACTTGGGCTATGAGCTTCTCCACCCTTCCTCCAGACTCTAGGACCTTGGTTTCCAAATGAAATACAAAACTTGCTCTCATGTGAAAAGAGGACTTTGGACCACTGGGCAACAGTCCAGTTCTTCTTCTCCTTAGCCCAGGTAAGACGCCTCTGACGTTGTCTGTGGTTCAGGAGTGGCTTAACAAGAGGAATACGACAACTGTAGCCAAATTCCTTGACACGTCTGTGTGTGGTGGCTCTTGATGCCTTGACCCCAGCCTCAGTCCATTCCTTGTGAAGTTCACTCAAATTCTTGAATCGATTTTGCTTGACAATCCTCATAAGGCTGCGGTTCTCTCGGTTGGTTGTGCATCTTTTTCTTCCACACTTTTTCCTTCCACTCAACTTTCTGTTAACATGCTTGGATACAGCACTCTGTGAACAGCCAGCTTCTTTGGCAATGAATGTTTGTGGCTTACCTAGTGAACCAAACTGAGAGACCATTTTGAAGGCTCAGGAAACCTTTGCAGGTGTTTTGAGTTGATTAGCTGATTGGCATGTCACCATATTCTAATTTGTTGAGATAGTGAATTGGTGGGTTTTTGTTAAATGTGAGCCAAAATCATCACAATTAAAAGAACCAAAGATTTAAACTACTTCAGTCTGTGTGCATTGAATTTATTTAATACACGAGTTTCACAGTTTGAGTTGAATTACTGAAATAAATGAACTTTTCCACGACATTCTAATTTATTGAGATGCACCTGTATATAATTAAAATGTCCTTAATTACCTCATACCATTAGCATGTATGCTAGTTTCTAGTTCAGTGCTTAAAAAAATAAATAAATAAACCCTGTTAGTAGTTTAAGAGCAAAATGCAGGATTTGCCAGCAAATAAACCTCGTAAGAAATTTGAATTTCTGGCCAGAGATGGTTTAACTCATTTTCTTGAAGACTAAACAGATGTTTTTTTAGATTCAACATTGAAAAATGATATTTATAGTTGATAAATGGCACCACAATCATGGAAACACCCCTAGGACAATAACTAGGATTATGGAAATATTTTTTCTTAACAGTTTTTGAGATAAAAGTGTTACAAAAAATGTTGTATGAATGTTTATATAATGGAAAAATCCTTAACACCATACCATACAGTAGAAAACTTTTGCTAGCAAAAATCGTTAACTGGGTAAATTAGTCAGTTTATTAGCGCTCACACTTGGTGCATCTTGTTAGTTCATGTATACAGAATTGGCGATCTCTTCAGTCGATACAGTTTGTAAATTTTATTTAGTAAATTGAAAGAAAAATTGGGCTAAAAATGGGCTCATCCAAACATTGTTGTAATGATCATTAAGAACACATTCATTTTGGAGCTTGGATTAGAACTTGTATAGAGAAGATTTATGTCATATTTTATGTTCATGGCATGAATTTAAATAATAAAAAACGTTTTTGGCAGTGCACTCAGACATTTGGATGCAATCCAATGCACCATAAACCTCAATATAAGTGTGTGTGTGTGTGTGTGTGTGTTTGTGTGTGTGTGTGATAAGACATCAGAGCTATATTAAAGAAAATGCCATACACTAAGCTGGGAAAATTTGAGTTACTACATCCCACCACCAAATGTGAGTTCACAGGTCATCTCCATGGTGATTGAGCAGAACCGGCCCCTGGGCTTTTTTGCCCCATAATGAGCAGTTGGATCAGCACTAAGGTTCCCCCCTTATATATTACACTCCTACATTATTAAACATTAGTGACCCGCTCAGCCCTACCCAAAATGAGCTTAACATGCTCGCTGCTGGAATAAAATAAAGAAAAGAAAAAAGGAATTCACAGCAGTGTGTTCACTGCCCATGTTTATCTCTTTAGATTCATTTCAAAATTCCCCAGTTGATCTGCTCTTCATCTCAGTGCTGATCAATGTAAACAGAATTTTGGTGACACATTCACTAGGGCTAGGCTGATGCTACAAGCCTAACTGCTCAACTGCTCAGTTCCTAATTTTACTGCTCAAATAAGATTTTTTATTTAGGTTGTCCATATGATGCTGCACGTAAGTAAACAAGGCTAGTGGCTGCTAACTTTGGCGCTAATGAACAGTGGGTGTCACAGACACATTATTACAGGGGCCAGGAGGCAAACGATGCAGGGTGTCTGCACAGTTCCAGCAAAAATATCTTAGAAAGAGAAAATATCTTGAATATAGACAAATTTAGCTAATATTTCTATTTATATCACAGCAATGTAGAATTCTGATTGGTCAGAAGTTTTGATTAGTTTTCTATAACAGCAGCTCTGGCATTAATGCCAGCTGCAAAGCAAATCACAGGTTTATATTAATGCATTCATTCTAATCCATTATTTGTTTCTAATGTAATAGCTTACACAGGGGCTTGTATAGTGGACGCTCCACATAAACAGATTAATAAAAATGTAAATGTTGATACGATATGGTCTCTCTTTTTAACACAAACAAAGAGAGACAGTAATTACTCTGAAGGAATTGCACCGGTTACCTGTGACATCCAGAATAGATGTTAAAGTGCTCTTATTAGCTTTTAAAACTCGTAATGGTATTGCATCTGTGTATTTAGCAGAATGCCTGATGGATTGCACCTCAAATGTATTATTATTATTATTATTATTATTATTATTATTATTATTATTATTATTTCAAGATCAACAAATTCTGGCTTGCTTAAGGTTCATTTTAATTTTTAATAAGAAGAAGCTTGATGAAACTGCTTTTAGTGTCCATGCTCCCAGGATATGGAACTCACTCCCAGCGTATATCCATCAGGCACCTTCACTAAATATATTAATACAAAATAATAAAACATTTATTTACCTTGGCTTTTGATTAGTCCTCTTGATTTTATCTCTTAATGATCTTAATATTTATAATAATAATTACTTATTTTTATTTCTTAATGTTTTTTTTTTATGTTTTAATATTTTATTTATATTTTTATGCTGTGTTGTATTATTGTTATTTTATTATTATTTTATCATTTTATTATATATTTGTCTATTGCGAAGCATTTTGAACTGCATTTTATGTTTGAAACGTGCTATATAAATATAGATATAATAATAATAATAATAATAATAATAATAATAATAATAATAATAATAAATTATTAATAATATATTTTTATTTTAATTATTATTATTATTATTAGTAGTAGTAGTAGTAGTAGTAGTAGTATTGTTGTTGTTGTTGTTGTTATTGTTATTGTTTTATTATTATTATTATTATTATTATTATTAGGAGACATTTATATGAGGAAAAAAACTGTGACTTTAAGTTTTATGTCATGGGAGAGTCTTCAGACCAGAGGACTTTGCCCTTTGTGGTTACTTGTTAACATGACAAGCTGCATATTTTGTCTTATTAACTTCAAGAGAGAGGAAAGAAGAGAAACTTGTGAGCAAACAACAGTTTATACAGTGCCCTCCATTAATATTGGCACCCTTGGTGCTGTGAAAAGTTGTCTTTATTGTTTAACCTTTTGATCGTTTGTTAAAAAAAAAATCACAAAATACTCTGCTCTCGTGGATATCAAACAATTGCAAACAAAACACAGGTTTATCAAAAAAAACAATATCTTTTTTAAATAAACAATTATTGGCACCCTTTTAGTCAATACTTTGTGCTACCTCCCTTTGCCAAGATAACAGCTCTGAGTCTTCTCCTATAATGCCTGATGAGGTTGGAGAATACATGGCAAGGGATCTGAGACCATTCCTCCATACAGAATCTCTCCAGATCCTTCACATTTCGAGGTCCATGCTGGTGGACTCTCCTCTTCAGTTCACCCCACAGGTTTTCTATGGGTTTTAAGTCAGGGGACTGGGATGGCCATGGCAGGACTTTCATTTTGTGGTCAGTAAACCATTTTTGTGTTGATTTTGATGTATGTTTTGGATCATTGTCCTGCTGGAAGTCCATGATGCCATGTATCCTAACAAAATGTCCAGGTCCTCTGGCAGAAAAACAGCCCCAAAACATTAAAGAGCCTCCACCATATTTAACCGTGGGCATGAGGTACTTTTCCATATGGCTACCTCTCTGTGTGCTCCAAAACTACCTCTGGTGTTTATTGCCAAAAAGCTCTATTTTGGTTTCATCTGACCATAGAACCCGATCCCATTTGAAGTTCCAGTAGTGTCTGGCAAACTGAAGATGCTTGAGTTTGTTTTTGGATGAGAGTAGAGGCTTTTTTCTTGAAACCCTTCCAAACAATTTGTGGTGACTTCAGATTGTAGTTTTGGAGACTTTCTGACCCCAAGATGCAACTAACTTCTGCAATTCTCCAGCTGTGATCCTTGGAGATTTTTTGGCCACTCAAACCATCCTCTTCACAGTGCGTTGAGACGATATAGACACACGTCCAATTCCAGGTTGATTCATAACATTTCCAGTTGACGGGAATTTCTTAATTATTGCCCTGATGGTGGAAATGGGCATTTTCAATGCTTGTGCTATTTTCTTATAGCCACTTCCCATTTTGTGAAGCTCAACAACCTTTTGCTGCACATCACAGCTATATTCCTTGGTCTTACCCATTGTTATGAATGACTAAGGGTATTTAACCTCATATTTAAACCCCTGTGAAACATGAAGTCATGGTTGAACAATTTCCTGTTCCTAGTCACCCAGGTGTACTAAAAAAATGTAAAATATCAATGGGAATATACTTCAAAATATATTTTTCTCATATAAATTCATAGGGGTGCCAACAATTGTGACACACATATATTTAACTTTTTTTTAATAAGCCTCTGTTGTGTTTGAAATGGTTTGATATCCATGAGAGCAGAGTATTTTGTGAATCATTTGAACAAAAGATCAAAAGGTTAAACAACAAAGACAAATTTTCACAGCCTTCTTTGCTCATATTTACCAAGGGTGCCAATATTAGTGGAGGGCACTGTATATAAAAATGTAAGAAGTAAAAAGTAAGATTTTTACTTGGAAGTGTAATTAAATGAATATAAGTATTCAATTTCCGTAATACTCATGCAAAGTATAAATTTGGCAAAATAATAACCAAGCACAATTACTCAAGAATTTCTCCAACCCTGTTCAACTCTACCATAAACTCGAGCCAGGACAAAACAATTTCAGTTAGAATTCAACTACAAAAATATTTATATATTGTTACGACCCGGTCTAGGTCGGTCCGCAACGTACAATGAAATAAATGGTTGGGTTTAAATTCATTTATAAATTGAAATAAAAGCGTTATAAATAAAGATTTGTAAAGTGTAAATTCGGATTTCACGTTGTGGCACACAGTGGCACATTTCTCCCTCCATGGTAAGACTCCTGTTAGAGTGTATTAGAAGAGAATTTCTAATAGCCCATCTCTAGCACCTTGCTCTGCACATTTAAGTGTGTATCTCAGCTGATTCTGCTCATCATCACACATTTAGTGAAGATAAAGCAAGCGCCTTAGAATAAACCTTGGCACGTGTTTGTATGGACGAGCGCGCGGATACGGGAAGCACTGAGACGCATAGACAGGACATTTCCTCCTGTAGGGGACGCTGTTGACCGGTGAATCATCCACACATCTACTCCAGGAACAAGCACAACGTGAGCACACACACACACACACACACACACACACACACACACACACTAATCTGCATTTCATTTCTCTGCGTGTGAAACAGACTGTATGTTTAATCCTGGAGGTTATTAAAGCACGAGTTTAATATGTTTTATTCATGCACCAGATCAATAAATGTCTGTTTTGTTTTTTTTGTTTTGTTTTTATTTTCTTATATGCATATCATTTGCATAAATCCACACTATTTTATTCTACATAAAATACGTGTTCATTTAGTGCAAAGACTGAGACGGGTATAATGAATGCATAATGAATGAAGCGCGAGCTCTGTGAGTTTTAGTGCTGCATCCATGCAGCATCTCTGTCTCCGTTTCATCCTTCAGACTGTAGTGACACCGATTCCAGCCAATCACCATCCAGCTTGTCTTCTGCGTGCGTCCGAGCGCCAATGGGATGGCACAGGGCGTGGCTTGGGTGTTAAACCACTCCTTCGCTCGAGCTTAACTCTAAGTTTAGAGGCAGAAATGCCAGTCCTGTGCAGGGGAGAGGATCCGCGTCTGTCTGTCTCACTGCACTCACTGAAGCGCACAGCCGCACGCGCTGCCGGGGACGGCACAGCTGGATTAGCTTTATTTCTTTATTATTATTTTTTTCCACATAAAAAAAAAAAAAACAAACAAATAATAAAGACAGTAAGAAATCTTGGAGCTAATGCATTTATGCATCGTTGAACTTGACTCTCTCGTGCTGGGATAAAATATGGAATGTCTCTGCGCGTCTGTGCAGAACAGGTGCTTCTAAATATGAACGTATCTCCTGCTTCAATCTTATGATGCATGGATTTTTTTTCTTATTTTTTTCCCCCCCAGTTGTTAATTTTTCTTGGGCGAACAGTTTCCGGACCTGCTGCTCATAACTAGGACTGGAGGGTTTTAATGTCGGAGCTCATGCGAATAAAGAGGATTTTTTCACTCACTATGCACGACCTCAAGAGTCACTAACACACACGCTCATACACGCGCGCGCGCACGCATATACCAGGGTAAGGCAATGCTTTCTTTTTTTTCTTTTTCTTTAAGCGCCTGACTTTAATCTCCACGCTTAAATATTGCCTGCTTTGCAATGCATTGATGTTTTGTTTTGGGTTTGTTTGTTTGTTTGTTTTATAATGCATGGTTGGTGACAGAAGAATTACACGTTCGCATGTTTACACACGTTTGCTGCAAATTCTGCAAAAGGTCCTTGAAAGACGAAGCCAAGATGAATTGTCTTACTCAGTGTCATAACCTTTAAACCAAAAATATACCAGGATAATACAGTATGATAGAGATATTCATGCAATTTACTGATTAGGAGTAATTAATTCCCAGAGAGAGTCGTTTCTCGTGCCCGTTCTTCTTTTCTTAGAAAGTCTTCTTATCACTGAACTGTTAAATTATTAATCAATACATACAGTACACTATATAATACATATATATATGCACAGCAAAATGAATACAGCAAATTAGTTGATGTAGCTTCATATAATAGAGTTGATTTATCAAACCTGTATTGTAATGTTTATTTTTAGGATCATGCTCGACTGCTCCATATCGAAAAAGACATGGTTTCCCTGAACACATGGCTCTGACCACATTGCAATGAGGATAACTGTTTGAAATAAAGCTGAGGAAAGACATCTGAAGTGCTGTCATGGATTTAAAGGATTTTTACCTATTAGCAACCTTTGTTGCTTGCCTGTGGCTGGATCCAGCCATCGCCCAAGAGCTAATTTACTCAATCCGTGAGGAGCTGCAAGAGAACGTACTTATTGGAAATATACCAAAGGATTTGAACATTTCCCATATGAACGCTGCCAGCAACAATCTGGTTTACCGTCTGGTCTCGAAAGCCGGGGACAACCCATTACTGAGAGTAATGAGCAACACAGGAGAGATTTTTACCACCTCGAACCGTATTGACCGTGAAAAACTCTGTCCTGGACCGTCATTCGAGGATGCCGAGTGCTCATTTGAAATCGAAGTGGTCATCCTGCCAAATGACTACTTCAGATTAATCAAAATCAAGATCATTGTGAAGGACACCAACGACAATGCTCCGATGTTTCCTTCCCCTGTGATTAACATTTCCATTCCTGAAAACACTCTCATCAACAGCCGCTTTGCCATTCCCTCCGCTACTGATCCTGACACGGGACCCAACAGCGTCCACAAATATGAACTTGTGAACGGACAGAGCACTTTTGGCTTGGATATTGTTGAGACACAGGAAGGAGAGAAATGGCCACAGCTGATCGTCCAACAGAATCTGGACCGGGAGCAAAAAGACACATATGTCATGAAAATCAAAGTGGAGGATGGTGGGAATCCACAGAAGTCCAGCACTGCCATTCTTCAGGTGACGGTGACTGATGTCAATGACAATCGTCCAGTTTTCAAAGAAAGTCAGATAGAAGTTCACATTCCTGAAAGCTCTCCAGTCGGGACTTCTGTTGTACAGCTGCAGGCTACGGATGCAGACGTGGGGTCCAACGCAGAAATCAAATATATGTTTGGTACCCAAGTATCTCCATCCACAAGGAGACTTTTTGCACTAAATGCTACGACTGGACTAATCACGGTACAGAGGCCACTCGATAGGGAAGAGACTGCAATTCATAAGCTGTCAGTTTTAGCAAGTGATGGAAGCTCCAGTCCAGCAAGAGCAACCGTAACGATCAATGTGACTGATGTGAATGATAATGCTCCAAATATAGACCTGAGATACATTATCAGTCCTACTAATGGCACCGTAATGCTGTCTGAAAAAGACCCCATTAACACTAAAATAGCTCTTATCACCGTCTCTGATAAGGACACTGATGTCAATGGCAAGGTCATCTGCTTTATTGAAAAGGATGTGCCATTTCACCTCAAAGCAGTCTACGACAACCAATATTTGTTGGAAACCTCAGCCCTGTTGGATTACGAGGGGACCAAGGAGTACATTTTCAAAATTGTGGCTTCTGACTCCGGAAAGCCTAGTCTGAACCAAACCGCATTGGTTAAAGTGAAGCTGGAGGATGAGAATGACAATCCACCCATTTTTAGCCAGCCTGTTATCGAGCTGTCAGTCATGGAAAATAACCAGCGTGACCTTTTCCTCACAACCATTAGTGCTACAGATGAAGACAGTGGGAGGAATGCAGAAATTGTCTATCAGCTCGGACCCAATGCCTCCTTCTTCGATTTGGACCGCAAAACTGGGGTGCTGACGGCCTCAAGGGTGTTTGACAGAGAAGATCAAGACAGGTTTCTCTTTACCGTCACAGCAAGAGATAATGGCACCCGGGCGTTGCAGAGCCAGGCGGCTGTGATAGTTACCATCTTAGATGAAAATGACAACAGCCCCAAGTTCACGCACAATCATTTTCAGTTCTTTGTGTCTGAGAACCTGCCTAAGTATAGTACTGTAGGAGTGATTACAGTCACAGATGCAGATGCAGGTGAAAATGCAGAGGTGTCTCTCTCCATACTCAATGATAACGAGAACTTTATCCTTGACCCGTTCTCCGGAGTTATAAAATCGAATGTTTCCTTTGACAGAGAGCAGCAAAGTTCTTACACCTTCGATGTAAGGGCTATCGATGGTGGTCGTCCTCCATGCTCGTCAGTTGCCAAAGTGACAATCAACGTCATTGATGTCAATGACAACCCACCCGTTGTCATCTACCCTCCATCAAACACTTCCTTCAAGCTGGTACCACTTTTTGCCATTCCGGGATCTGTAGTCGCCGAGGTTTTTGCTGTGGATGGAGACACAGGAATGAATGCTGAATTAAAATACACCATCATTAGTGGTAACGGCAGAGGACTTTTCAGGATTGATCCTGTTACGGGAAACATTACTTTAGAGGAGAAACCCACGGTTGCAGATATTGGCCTCCATCGTCTGGTGGTCAACATTAGTGACCTTGGCTATCCGAAGTCTCTGCACACACTAGTTCTTGTTTTCCTTTACATCA
>CM042537.1:34252039-34384539 GCA_023630585.1 Cranoglanis bouderius | reverse complement strand
ACAATCACCAAAAAAAAAAAAAAAAAAAAACGTCGATAAAATCATCTACGGACTGGAAAACACAGCAATGACAGGGCAGTGGTCGCTCAGTGGTTAAGGCGTTGGACTATTGATCGCAAGGTCGTGAGTTCAAATCCCAACACCGGTGAGCCACCACTGTTGGGCCCTTGAGCAAGGCCCTCAACTGCTCAGATGTATAAATGTAAGTTGCTCTGGATGAGGGTGTCTGCCAAATGCTGTAAATGAAAACCTGAGTCACTGAACTACAGGCATTTTTTTCCCCCCCCATACATTACTGTATATGAATCTTCTACAGTATTGTTTCACTTTGGTCCGCTTTGCTCTGTCCACGTCCAGTTGATGATGTCTGCCCTATGCAGTGAGCACATATAGTGAACATTACACCAGTTATAGCTCAACTGTGGTTTAAAGTGGTTTCACATATTTTCATGCAAATTTTAGGATATCACATTAAAAAATGCTGGATGGAAACACCATAAAATCTCCAAAATGCGCAAAAAAAACTTGTGCGCTCAGTTGAGGCGGATCATTTTTTTTTTTATTCGATAAGAAGACATGCGCATGAACTACGATGGACACGTATTTACCGAATAAGTTCCTCGATGCGCATCTTAAAAGGTCATGTGACTTTGCCTCAACAAATCATGTGATTGGATAACAGGGTCAGAAAAGTTCACCGGTTGCAACAACTTCCATTCGTATTGATAATTTGCGCCAGTTTTCCCAGGAAGTGACGGTTTTCTTCTCTTGAACACATGGGATAGAAAAGTTTTTTTTTTTTTGGTGCCAAAAATATTGTCCGAGCTGCTGTTTCAGAAAATCAATCAACACCTTCTGACCAATCGGAATCGAGAATTCAGCAGTGTTGTGGTATGTCTGTGGCTGTGTAGCATTACAGACTCATTCATATTCAAATGTATTCAAACAAAAAGATTTAAAGGCGTTATAAATTGGATAGCCTGAGTGTTTGTGTGGTGAGTGTGACCTTCATCGCTCATGGCCTCAACACACACTACATGCCTTTGCATACGACTCAGTGCTTGATGTAACACTATAGCACACACACACACACACACACTCACACACACACACACACACACACACACACATGGCTGTCAGAGCGGGAGATGAAGCTGCACTCAATGTGAATGACTCTGTTCACTCAGTTCAGCAGGTCAAAGCACACACTCGTCTCTCTCAATCCCTCTCTCTCTCCTTCTCACTCCTCATTTCCTGTCTCCAGTGCTCACTCTATCACCCCATTCTCTTCTTCTACATCAGCCTACGCTCTCTCCATCTCTCTCCATCTCGCCTTTCTTCTTTCTTCTTTGTCATCATCTGTTTCTCTCCCCCTTTCCCCTCACTCCATCTTTCTTCCCCTCGTCCTTGTTCTCTTCACTTCCTCCTTAATTCTTCCATGTGTTCTGTCTCTTATTTCACATACTCTTTTTGTTGTTTCCATCCTTGAATCCGTTAATCTTTTCTTCTCCCAGTTCTTTCTTCCCACCACCGTCCTTCTTCTAGTCCTCTTTTTCACCTCTTCTCTTTCAAAATGTATTCATGTCTTATCTTAATATCCTTCCTTATTTCTCTTTTACTTATTTGCACCTTTTCTCCCAGTTCCTCCTCTTCTCTTTTTTCTCTTTCATTTATTTTAACTCCTCAAGTCTTTCCCACTTTTTCTCTCTCCCAGTATCTCTTTTTGCATCAGTATCTTTCTCT
This sequence comes from Cranoglanis bouderius, assembly GCA_023630585.1. Lineage (NCBI taxonomy): Eukaryota > Metazoa > Chordata > Actinopteri > Siluriformes > Cranoglanididae > Cranoglanis > Cranoglanis bouderius. The sequence continues at coordinate 34,382,796 of CM042537.1, read as the reverse complement.
CTTTCTGTGTGTGTGTGTGTGTGTGTGTGTGTGTGTGTGTGTGTGTGTGTGTGTGTGTGTGTGTTAGTCAGTGCAGCCTGAGGCTCATCACTACTTTGTCATGTATTCCATACACACCAATTAACATTGCTGTAACTGAACACGCTGCAGCGCTGCTGAACACACACTCTGCTGCCCCAGTTTCAGTCCGGAACAACAACAAACTTGGCCCCGAAGAATTATGATGCATCATTTTGTGCCCGTTTCCCAGTGATAGCGTGATTTTACTGACATTTCACACTAAGACTTCACAACAATGAAATTCACCTAAAACACACACACACACACACACACACTCTTGTATGCCGTACTTGTGGGGACAGAATGTGACAGTGCCTTGTGTATTTTCTCTCTGATACACACACACCTGTATACTATGCTTGTAAGGCCCGAATGTAACAGAGACTTGCGAGGACCTTTTGCATTCACTCGTGTGTGCTGTAGTTGTGGGGACTGAACGTGACAGTGACTTGTGAGAACCTTTTCTCTTTCTGACACACACACACACACACACACACACACACACACACACACACACACACACACACACACACTGAATGGATGAAAGTAAAATGAGGTGCCTACTATTTTATAAAATGTAATTAACACATAATTAAATAGTTACAGTTTCTCATAAATTTCAGTGGTGAAGTTCCAAAAAAAAATAAAAATAAACTACTTTATTGTCCACACCGTCATTAGTCCTCACAGAGTCTTCAGTCCTGATAGTGTCTTTATTGTCTACTAGCTATTTAGTCTCCTCAGTGTCTTCATTTCCCATGATGTCTTTAGTCCCCAAAACATATTTAATGGACTCAATCATTTTGGTCACCAGAACTTCAGTCCCCTAAATTTCTTTGGTCATTATTTAAAAAAAATAAATGTTTTGTGCTTGCCTCTACAGTGCATATGATGCATCAGCCCACTCTCTGTCTTTAGTCTCTGGGTCTTCAGTCTGCACAAACTTTAGCTCCCACAACATCTGTCTTTAGTCGGAAATGCCATCGTTATATTATGTCTTTGGTCCTCCATCTTTATCATATACAGTGTTTAGTCCTCGAAATATCATTAGTGGCTACAGTGTCCTGCTGGACCTTGCTAATACTACTGCTCACGGAACCTGCTTTGAACAACAAGAAACAAATACTGTAGGCTGTCTACGGTCAGAATCGGTGTCATTTGTGGTTTGACTAAATGCTCAATGAGCGTGTGGTGAAATTTTATCTTCACAACACAAGGATGTAAGACAGCATGTGATGGGGAACATCCACATATGATTGCCTAATAGTTTAGCTCTTTAACTTGCGTCCAAGGGTGTTTCACACGTATGAAATGGCACGGTATGGCACAATGCAGTGTTATGTGCCTAATAAGCCAACGGGTCGAGCTCTCCTCAGAACCCACACACATACTCATGGCAATTTTTAATGGATGCCCAGAACAGCGACACATTAAGTAGGCACTCAGGAAGTGTATGAAACATTTAGGTTATTGATTAAACTGAACACGCGTAGAGCCGTGGGCTCCTCAACAGACTCGATTAATAAACCGAAGACAGGAAATTGAATTTGGAAGCGACTTCTCATCGCTGACTGCAAACAGACATTACGCACTCGCTTATAAAGCCGCTCCGAGGGCTTAGGTTTCATCTCAGAGTGGTTATTTTTACAACGATCTTCAAGACTGCTGTTTTTTTTTTTTTTCTTCTTCGTCTTCCCCCCGAGTGTGTAAGTGTTCGTTTTAGAGCGCGATTTATCACCTCAGGCTTTTCATTTCATGAGTGCCTTTCACCTCAGGACTTACTGTACTTATAACGCTCTTCTCTATCGCACTGTAAAGGGCTAATCAGATCTGCAGTTAGAATGCTCTGAACTGGAGAAAGCTCTTGATGCCCTTTATGAGTTTAGTCCGACCATGTCGTGATCTCATTACGTAGATGTGAAGAGTGTGAGGAGATTCATCGACACTGCTTGCTTTCACTGAGCAGATCATTGTGCGTATTGTTTTTCTTGTAGTGTTCGGTGCTTAAGGCTGAGTCCTATGGTCTCAGTCTGTCTTTATATTTTATAACCGTTTAACTGTAACCTTTGTCGTCTCTGTATGTAAATATCGACAATGCTGATTTGAAATATTGCCAAAAACACCCCTTCCCATGTAAATGTTCGGTTTTGGATTTTTGTTATTTTTTTATATATACGTCTCCTCAGTGATAAAACTCTCACGTCCGGACAGCAGTAAAATGATCACATGAGGAGGGAATTTCTAGTGGGTTGTTTTTTTTTCTACGAACCCGGATGTTTGAGTCACGTGGTGTTATGATAATGGCGTCCAAGCGGTGGAAGAGGCACTGGAGTCGAGAAGAGACGCTGGCTCTTATTTCACTTTGGGGCGAACCAAAGTTCCAGCAACAATTTAAAAATACAATAAAACAATAATAACAAAGTATACGAGAATCACATATGCATCCATTTTTTGTGTCTCGACTCGGGAAGTGTTTAATATCTGGGGAAGGGGCATTGATACGTGCGCTACGAGACTAAATACATGTAGCAAGTAGCAGCAGTCAAACATCTTTCTTTTTCCAATGACAGGCAACAAGTGCTTAGAAAATCATGGACATGTGCATCTGGATGGGACTAAAATGATCAGCCATTTGGCAGACGCCCTTATCCAGAGCGACTTACATTTATCTCATTTATACAACTGAGCACTTGAGGGTTAAGGGCTTTTACTCAAGCAAACAGTGGCAGCTTGGCGGTGTTGGGATTTGAACTCATGACCCTCCACTAAGTGGTCCAACATCTTAACCACTGTGCTACCACTGCTCTAATAAGCAGTCTGTCACTGAGTTTGGAGAAAAAAACAGGTTATCCGGCTCGTAATTTTTTTCAGGGAAGGCCTTAGAAAAACACAGGCATAGCCGATCCTGACGGTAATAAAGTCACAAAGGAGGAAATACCCCAGGACCCCATAAATTTAATCCCGTCTGGATAGTGCTATTATTGAACTTAATATGGTATGTTTACACATTTTGGTTTAAAACATTCGATTCTAAAAGTTGTTCACTGAAATATCTATTCTTATTAGTGTTCTCCCCCTTGTGTGTCCCGTGCACAATATAAAGAGTTGGAGTTGGAGAATCAGGACTGAGGTGCATATACTAAGCATTCGGGTTATTAAACACTTAATCTTAAAAATCTTAATATCTGAAGTAGGAGTCATTATGCATGCAGAGTTAATGAAACAAATCCATAGTCAGAAATGAGGAAAGCAGGCAAAGGTCAAAATCAGGTGACTCAACACTTAAAACAGGAAACTGGGGACACACCTAGGGAAACAAGACCACTCTATGAACTAATCAACTTATTAGTACTATTAGAAAGTAATGCTTGTAGCTTTCTGTATTTGACTGCTATTCTGTATTGCCTGGAAAATAGACACACTTGGAATAAACCATAAGAGACCATTGACTAGGTGTGTATACATCCAAACAAATTTATTCTGTTCTTAGATACCAAATGAGCGCTTTATATATTAATGCTAAACTCAGTAGTTTGTTGAATGTCTCCATTTATGTCCATCTCTCACGTAGCTGTAGCATTACCATAGCAACAAGTATTGAGAGTCGTATCAGGACGTAGCTGATATTAATTCAGCACGTTAGTTTTGTATTAACATTACTCAGCGAAACACACTGCAAACGTCTTTACTGAACAGAAGCCAGTGTTTAAGGTTAGAAATTTCACTGAAAATGGACAAAAGTTTTATTTTATATTTTTTTGACTTAAATAGAAAACAGCTGAAAATTTTGCATGAGGAAAAAAAAAAAAAAAAGATTAAATCGGCCTACGATGAAATGTCGCATTAACACTTTCCTACTCATTTTAATGCTTCTGGAAATTAGAATGTGATTAAAAACACCACCTCTATACAGTCTGTACAGGATTTTGCGGAGATTTTCTCCGATGGTTGCGGCCAAAAATGCTTGATTTTGCTGCGGGTTTTTTTCAAAATTTGCGATGCGTCTTGCGGAGTTTTTTGTGCTTTTTTTTTTTTTTTTTTCCGGAAAACTACTTGAATCGGTGAAACTGCAATTGCACAGAATGTTTTGTACGCTCTTTCACGGTGATGTTTGGGGTAAATGAGACCTTTCAGCTGTACTCACGTTCGACGCACGTGAATTCGAAGCGGGCTTTGGCTGAACGCGCGCTGTGTCGACGTCACATGGTGCATCTTGGCCCAAATCTGCGGAAAATCTGTGATAATTTAGAAAAAAATTGCAAGCTGTCTATAAGTACATGTCTGGGCCCATTTTCACCATTTGCGCCTGGCTGTTTTAACGGAAGCCGTAACCGGAACTAATTAATGTATAAGCAGGACCTATTAACGTCTAAAACGTAAGATGTATCATTCTTTAGCAAATTATTATGTTAATCCTTAGCAAATTGCTGTGATATAAGAGGACTAGAACACTAATATCAGCTTCAGGGTGGTCTGTACTGTAGCTATAACGCAGCAGCATCACAGCAACTCATTGCTGATTATTTTCCTTTAACGGCACACACTGTGCATGTGGTGGTGATGCTTTAGGTCTAAAATGGCAAAATCTGTTGTTTTAGATTTAATACATTTTGCCATGTATTAAAAATGAAATCAAGGAAACAGAGCAAAAGATGATGAGCGCCTCAGTAAATGGCATTAGGGTGACTTTATGGCCTGATCTGACGTCAGTCTTGCTGTAGTAGGCGGAGACGTTGGGCTACCGATCGGAAGGTTGTGAGTTCAAATCCCAGCACCGCCAAGCTGCCACTGTTGGGCCCTTGAAGAAGGCCCTTAACCCTCAACTGCTCAGATGTATAAATGTAATTTGCTCTGGATATGGGCGTCTGCCAAATGCCATAAATGTTTGTGCTGGAAGTTCTTTTATGTTGGAATGGTGCTCATGATATTTGGCAGATGATAAATAAATGAAGATCTGTCTGTTGTTCAGAACGGCGCGGATTTCGGCTGCACTTGATGCAACATAATGAATGTTTTAGCAAAATGTTCTTCATGAAACGACTGACAGCTATTGTTGGGCTACGTTTGATCAAAGGCGGAAATTAGAGTTAGGTATCTATTCTCTTCCCTAATGAGGTCATTGACCTGGTGCATATTATTCTCCAGTGTAGGGAATAGGAAGTAATGTGGCATTCGGAACACAGCATAGAAAACTAAGGCGCTGGCAATACTCATGCAAATGTTCTTACACACACACACACACACACACTTTGATTTTCCTCCTGTTTAATAAATGATTGTTCATGTTCATTAGAGAAACTGAGCCGAGCTCATAAAGCTGCATGTTGGAAAAATTATTTTTTAGTATTGTTTTATAATGAGGCTGCTCTCCCAGACGAAGGAAACAGAAAGAAAACGAGTTGTAAGTCACATGACTTTGTGTGTTCGGCTTGTGTTGAAGTGCCTTATGCAAAGTGGAAAATAAAACTGCACCATATGTGCAGCAGATAAAGGCTACTGTCAGGGGCAATGAGGAAACGGCACCATGGGAATTCAACAGCTACAAGTATGCCTGTGTGTGTGTGTGTGTGTGAGTGCGTGTGCTTAGATGGATCAAATTTTCTCCAAATATAGTTATATATAGTGAAAAAAAAACAAACACTTGACACAGAGAAAACTGGAGTCTGTAAAAATAACCTCTCTAAAATGAAACCTGAGCCCTTGAAGCGGCCTTATAAACGAGTGTGTAATTTCTGTTTGCACTCAGCAATGAGCATCACTTCCAAATTCAATTTGTTCCCTTTGGTTCATTACTCGGATGTATTGAGGAAGCTGCTGCTGACACAATTTTGTGAATGTATTTGTAAAAGTAGTCTCTTTTTCAAGAGAAAAGCAATACAAGTACTATGTCTGTGTAGTAAAAGTTCACTGGCAGTCAAAAGTTTTCGAACACTCTATATTTAAGGATTTACGACCTCATTAAAATATGCTGGAATTTGAAAATCTAACCAAGGTATAGATAGAAGTAAATCCAGATATGTTTATTATTAAATGTGGCGTGAACTGAGAAATGTTATAGATAATAATAATAATAATAATAATAAGGATAATAATAAGGATCTCCTCAACCACCGCCAGTGTGTAGCCTCCACCTGGATGATGTGACGGCAGCCATAGTGCGCCAGAACGGCCACCACACACCAACTATTGGTGGAGAGGAGAGGAGAGAGATGTAGCCAATTCAGGGATAGAGATTATTAGGGGTCCATGATAGATAAGGGCCAATGGGGGAATTTTCGCCAGGACACCACGATGACACCCCTACTATTTTACGAGAAGTGTCCTGGGATTTTTAATGACCACAGACCTCAGTTTAAAGTCTCATCCAAAAGACGGTGCTGTGTTTACAGTATAGCGTCCCCGTCACTATACTGGGGCATTAGGACCCACTCAGTCCACAGGGTGAGCACCACCTACTGGCCTCCCTAATACCACTTTCAGCAGCAACCTTAGTTTTCCCCAGGAGGTCTCCCATCCAGGTACTGGCCAGGCTCAATCCTGGTAAATTTCAGTGGGAATATAATCTAACCATGGCTCAAATCATTATCACTCTAATTAGGCACTATTTTTGTGTGTGTGTGTTATTTTACACTTAATACTAGCGCTGTCTAAGAGTCTTTTATCTATAGGCTTAGCGGCTTTACCCTCCAAGTGCGTCTGCCTCTAATAAAGCACTCATTAGGATCCGAGAGCGAGCAGTTAATAAGCCCCACACAGAACTTATCGCTTGTAGCTTTCTCTATTCCAATGCCGTTCTGTATTCTGTGGAAAATGCATTAAATTGTAATAAACCGTAAGAAAACTTTTTGACTAGAAGTGTGTATATCCAAACAAATGTATTCTGTTCTTAGATACCAAATGAGTCGTCGATATTTTCTTGCTAAACTTTTTGTAGTTTTGTCGAATATCTCCGATAGCTGCAGTGTTACTGTAGCAACACGAAATGAGAGTTTTGTCAGCACGTTACACGTACCATGTAGCTAACATGTTGTTAACGCATGCACGAAGCAAGCAAGTACAAATAAACAAATGGTCACCGAATTTAAATCTGAAAAAAAAAGAAAAGAAAGAAAAAATCACCAAAACAAAAGGCATTTTTAGGTTTCGATCTAAATAGAAAACAGCTGAAATTTGTGCCTAAAAAAACGTAATAGTCCTACGATGAAATGTCACATTGACACTTTACAACTAACCTTAATGATATAAAAAAATTTGTACTGTTCATGCAAAGTCTCATAAGGGGGTACTAAGTTTAATACAACACTTAAACATGACATCCTGCTTGATATACAGTACAGGATAGCAAATATTTCTGCTAGCATGCTAGTTGGAACTTCAGAGTTTACAGTGTCAAAGTATAATTAGCGCAAAGTATAGCTAAAAACGAAACGTCATGGGATTCGTTGCCTTGGACGACATTATTTGTTGTTGTGGACACTGGATTTCGTACGCTAATGGAGCGTGTTGAGTCTAGTACACGCTGTTTTTCAAATACCTGCCTACCACAAATGTACAAAGTGGTTACAGCTCAAAAAAAAAAAAGAAAAAAAGTTTTCCAGTTCTTAGTTTCGGGTTTTCAGACCAATGTGTCCTAAATTTCGGTTTCAGTTTCATCCAGGAATTTTCTTCACTACGTAAAGTATATGGATATTGTATTACAGTATAATCTGACTCCATATAAACCCTCGGCATTACAGTAATACATAGTGTGTGTGTGTGTGTGTGTGTGTGTGTGTGTGTGTGTGTGTGTGTGTGCGTGCGTGTAACTTCAGTTCCCTCATAAATGTTCTAACCTGATAAAAAACCTTTTTGCTAATCCCCTCAGGTTTAAACTGCATTTACTTTTTTTTTTTTTTTTTTTTATTCGTGTAATGATTTTTTCCTAAAATCTAAATAAGTGGTTACGTTTCATGTAGCTTTAGGAATATTTGATTACATTATCACAGGAGAAGATGTAACAATTCACTGTAATGCAATAACACACTCACTGTTTGTATGAGAGCACATTTTCCTTTTGCTATTTCGTAGATAGAAGGTTTGGAAGAAATAAAAGAACAAAAACATGGTTTTATTCTTCTTAGTGATTAAAATGAGTTTTACCTTTAGGGAGATTTCATTACGGTATCATCGGTGTCGGTGTAAAGCCTCACGAGTACAGTAGTGTGTGTGTGCAACTGAGTGTGATCATTTCCCATTTGATTTTCCGCTCTAATGAATTTGCCATCTTAATACATGCAGTGATGCGGTGTGCGTGTGTGTGTGTGTGTGTGTGTGTGTGTGTGTGTGTGTGTGTGTGTGTGTGTGTGTGTGTGTGTTCGATGCGGTGTAAGTGTACACTCATGCCTTAGGGAGTCGTTCTTTTCTTTCCAGGTTCATTTGGCACATTAATAAGAGATTAGTACGGACAGACTGTGCGGGATCACGGCCCCGGGTTTGAGCAGATTAATGGGGTGTGACATTATTGCACCTGGGGGGAAGAGTGTGTTACTGGGCACGAGAGAGAGAGAGAGAGCGAGAGAGCGAGAGAGAAAGAGAGAAGCTGGTGTCAGAGCTGCAGGATCACTTTATCACTTTATCTAACATCCCGTCTATCCATTATACCAGGAGAAAGAAGTATGAAGTACACACAGGGGAAACTGGGCATGTATGGATGATGCGTCAGATTTAAACTTACTTTATATTGTTGTCATGGATATAGGAGTAGGTTGCCTAGGTAGGCTGCGTTTTTGGGCAGAATTTGCTGTAACAGCAGCTCTGACATTCATTCCAGCTGAAAGGTTTTTATTAACGTGCTCGATGTTATACGTTGTCATTTCTATAGTAAGCACTAATTCACAAAAACTGTGTGTATATGGTAAAGTTTCTCTGTATCATGGAAAACTACTTTTTTTTTATCCTATTAAGAGAAAAAAAAGTGAGGGTGGTGAGGGACAACCATTTATAACTGCTGTAAATGATAACAGGAAGTAACTCATTTACACAACATTAAAATGTAGTTATACGAGGTTAAATGTACCCCATTTCTTAATCAATAAAAATATGTTAGTGTTGGCAAGTTTCTGTGGTATAAGAGGAATAAAACACTTCAGGAAGTGCTGTTATCGGAAAATAATTAACTTTGGGTTGGCAACAGCAGAAACAGAAAAAAAGTAAACGTTTTTCAAGATGATAAATACCGTCATACAGAGATTCCAACTATAAACAAAAAGTATAGCAACTCCAATTTTGGTTAAAATGTAAAGTTTTAGCGCAAAGTATTTGCACAGCAGAAGAATTAATTCGGAAAAAAATGTATACCAAGAATCATTTTGAAATCGGATTGTGACTCCGAGAATCGGGATTGGATCGGATCGTGCCTAAAGATGCCCACCCCTAATAATAGCATGCCCTGTCATGTTTTATTCCCTTACATATCTAAAGGCAGCATCTCATGCATCAAGTATGCCCCAACTCAGACACTAACTGTTTTGATAAAATTCCGCCTAAGAATAAACTATGATGAACTGGGCATTTCTAACAATATAATTTTTTTTATATCAGCACAGCAATTCTTTATGTTAAAAAAAAAAAAAAAAAAATCCATACACACGGTACATTGCTTCATTGTATAAATCAATGTAGACTTCTCGAAAATTGGTTGTTGGTCGATACATGAAAGCATGAACAATCCTTATTGTACAGTGGGTATAGAAAAGAATCAACCCCCTTTAGAATAATCACATTTTGTTGCTTTTCAGCCTGAAATGAAGACGGACACAGTTTTTGCAGGAATTTATGACAAAGAGTGGTCATTGTGTGCATGTGACAACAATATCACAAATTCTCCACAAATGTGGCTTGTATGGGAGGGTTGCAAGGAAAAAGCCACCCAGGACTGAGATTCGCCAAAACGCACCTTGAAGATTCTGAGGCCACATGGAAAAAGGTGTTATGGTCAGATGAGACTAAAATTGAATTATTTGGCCTCAACACCAAATGATATGTCTGGCAGAAATCCAATCCAAATAACACCATTCCTACAGTAAAGCATGGAGGTGGTAATATCCTGTTATGGGGGTGTTTCTCTGCAGCAGGGACTGGAGCACTTGTCAGGATAGAAGGAAAATTGATGGGGCAAAATACCGTCAAATTCTTGAGGAAAATCTGCTGCCCTCTGCCAGAAAGTTGTCAATGGGAAGAAGGTTTACCTTCCAGCATGACAATGACCCAAAGCACACAGCAAAACTGACCACACAGTGGTTGAAGGAGAAAAAGGTGAATGTCCTTGCATGGCCTAGTCAGAGCCCAGACTTAAACCCCATTGAAAATCTGTGGAATGACTTGAAGACTGCAGTCCACAAACGGTCACCATCAAATTTAACTGAACTTGAGCAGTTCTGCAAAGAAGAGTGGGCAAATATTGCAAAGTCTAGATGTGCAAAGTTAGTAGAGACATATCCCAACAGACTAAAGGCTGGAATTAAAGCGAAAGGTGGTTCAACAAAATACTGATACAAGGGGGTGATCCTTTGTCAACTCAGTGATTCTGTTATTTATTTATTTATTTATTTATTTGTTTGTTTGTTTGTTTTCTGACATGTTGGTGTTGTATCTTTCACTTGGATGTTATAAGTTGCACTGAGTAAATACAGCCGGATAAAACAAAAACTGTGTCCGTCTTCATTTCAGGCTGAAAAGCAACAAAATGTGATTATTTTAAAGGGGGGTGATTCTTTTCTATACCCACTGTATTACTGGGAGACTCTGACAGATTGTCAGTCAAGCACTTATTAAAATATTAGGCCACGCCCAAACAGTTCTCAGATTGGTCTGTTCAGTGAGTCAGTCCGTACAGGATTTCACAGAGTTTTTTTCTGATTGTTGTGGCCAAAAATGCTTGATTTTGCTGCAGATTTATTTATTTTTTATTTGCGATGCAACATGCGGAGTTTTTTTTTTTTTTTTTTTTTTTGCAGAAAACTACTTGAATTGGCAAAATTGCAATTGCAAAAAAAATTGTTTTGCAGTGATGTTAATGAGACCTTCTAGCTGTACTCATGTCCGACACACATGAATCGAAGAGGGCTTTGACTAATGCGCATTGTGATCACGTCACATGACGCGTCTTGGCCCAAATCTGCGTAAAATCTGTGGTAATTCTGAAAAATTGCGAGCTCCTCCGAATATTGCAGAGTTTGCTTGATTTTGCGTTCATTTCTGTGATCGCCGAATCCTGGTGAGTTCAGCTGGTGTTTAAACAGTATCACATTACTAATTTTTTTCACATGACTATTTTTCCTGGACGGTTAATGCATCTCTCAGGTTTGGGATCAGACAAACATGTCAAATATTTCACACCATAATTCTTCGGATTTTAAGCTTGGGTTCAGGTTACAGAGTTCAGACTTTACAGGCAAAGGTAACTGCTTTAGAAATAATGCACTAAAGCACTAAAGGAGAAGAATGAATAGTTACACAAAGTTTCCATAAATAAAATGTTAAAAAAAAAAAAGAAAGAAAGAAAAGAAAAGAAAAGAAAAGAAAAGCAAAACTTAGTCACCCTGACTTATTACTTCTAAATATTTCAAATGTCTAACACCATAAGAATGATGCAGGAATACAAATGGCCGGTCATAGAACAAACACCTACGATTCATGATTAGATGCCAAAATCGTAACAGTGTACACTTAAGTCGAGGTTATATGAGGTTATACAGCTAAGGAAGGGGCATTGCTAGCTCAGTGGTTACGCTTCTGTACAGGAAGGTTGTGAGTTTGAAGGGTACATGAACAAGACCTTTGACCCTCGACTGCTCAACCCGATGCTCGGATTGGATTCCGCCCAGTCAGTTTGGATAAAACACTCTAGCGAATGAATAAATATAAGAATATTTAACGGAAAGCTCAGCAACAAATGATATATTAGCGAGTGAAACGGATAACCTTCAAACTGAAGGATACAGAGACAGCACAGGTCTTTTCCGCAGTGGTTCATGCTGGGGAAGGCAAAAGCTGAACTTTGATTCCTGATAAGTCGGACAAGTGGAGGGCTGAAATGCTCTTTTTTTCCTTCTGATCAAAGCTGTGAGAGAGATTTGGAGGGAAAAGCCAGAGTTTGGGGTTCTGCTGCTGGTCTTTTTGATGGTGTATTGATGCGAGGGGGCATGATCTGTTTTACCGCGGTGTTGCCTTGGGGCTCTGAGTTGAAACCCGCTACAACACAGAGAACTTCGAAAACAGAGATGTCGCCCTGCTTTGAAGCCGATTCAAGCTTTGCTTCTTTTATTCAATTCCAGTGAAGTGTGTTTGTGATGGTGTGTGTGTGTGTGTGTGTGTGTGTGTGTGTGTGTGTGGCTGGATTTCAAATTCTACCTGAGAACACACACACACACACACACACACATATACACACACATATGCACACAACTTTTTACACTGCTACAGTATATGAAGCCCCAAGCTCTAAGTAAAAGTGAAATTAGGACTTTTTTTGTGCAGCATTTGCAAAAAATACCAGGAATTTTAAAGCCAGCTTACTTTCAGAACTTTTTTTTCTTTTATGCTTTTTCATCTTGCAGTCATTTCCACTTTGAAAGTACGGAAAACATGGGAATGCGGAGTATTTGAGGATAAAACACAACAATCAATATCTGAGCCCAGTGTTGAACAGTTTTATTTAGTTTTTGTTTGGTTTAAACCTATAGACATTTATTATACAGCATGTCGTTATCTTAATAAGAGATGGGCAAGGACATGCAAAAAGATTTAATGCAGAAACATGGGAGAAACCTAGAGGGACTCTGTGACTGATTTAGGCACAATTACACCACTTTCTGCATAAAAAACCCTTTGCGAGTTATATATGTACGAGGTGTATCAGCCTATAAGTGCAGTTTACGTGCCATACATGTGGCAATAAGCTTCACCTACTTATACATTTGCTTTCGAGGGTCAATCAAAAAGCAAAAGTTGGAAGTCTGTGCAAAAAAAAAAAAAAAAAAAAACAACGGGTGGAGAAATGGGAAGTGCTATTCATTACATATTTCATTTGATGTACTAAACGTGGCAGCCAGATTTGCTCATGATTTCCTCTGCCTCCCAAAACCAGTTGTACAGTAGCGGCATGCATGTTGCTTAATGACGCTGTCAAGTTTCAAAATTAGAATACTTAGAATGCTGGTTCAGTTTATATTTTCCACTTATTTTCACATGCTGTGTATATGACCATATAATGGGCGATATGACAAAAATATCATATCGCGATACATGAGGACATTTCTACGATACGCAATACAGATCACGATATCTAATTTAGCTAACGGGCAGTCCGCAAAACAGTAATAAAATAAACAAAAACCGTTAAACTGACTTTGATGATAGTTTTCTTTAATATCTACAAAGACAGAAAATTAAGTTGTTGTTGTTTTTTTTAATTACGTCTAATCAAAGGCATCTCAGAAAAAGTGTATCGTGTAATCATTTATCACAATATCGATATTATATCGATATATCGCCCAGCCCACCCCAATAGTCAGTGGTTAGGGTGCAGGACTACTGATCAGAAGGTTGTGATTTCAAATCCGGGTACCTCAAAATGTCACTGCTGGTTCTTTTAGCAAAGCCCTTAACCCTCATCTACTCGGTTAAATTGGATAAAAGTGTCTCCCAAGACACATGTATATATGTTTATATACATATAAACCATTTTAAGACCTTTTGTAACAGCAGTTCTGCTCATACTTCATGAACACATGCATCAGATTCCTGTTTATAGCACACGCTAAACAGGATTGATTGTACAGGAGCCACAATCGACCAGAAACAAATGAAATACAGTTTAATTATGCTTTTATAACATATATTATTCTGTACACAACAGTAAACCAACCAGGGATCTATTGGCATATCACCCATAGCCCATTAATGCAAAACCCTTTACTCCAAACTCCAAACCCTTTACGTGTTCTGGCACAAGAGTCTTCTTTATTAACACATTTATCTTTTCATTACTGAGCATGCATTTCCTCTTTTAGTCCTGAGCTTTGTGTGAAAATGGAAGGATGGTCAATTTACAGCAGCTTTTAAACCACGATTTATGCTGACTGCTTAGCAGGTGGTCTCATGCACAGTCCCAAGGTGTTTTGGATGTTATTAGAACATTATTCTCGATGCTGTACAACATCTGCAGCACTGTACACTATTCAGCACACATTGACCTTTGCTAGCAATGCTATAAAAATTCTTGTTTCATTTATCATATCATATTTATTATTTTATGTACATACAAATGAAATCTAACTATTTAGAAAAAATAAATAAATACTTAACATACGCTACTATACCAACTGGATAGTTACAGTAGCAGCAGGATAACATACAGTGCCCTCCACTAATATTGGCACCCTTGGTAAAATGTTTTGGTAAAAATTGTCTTTATTGTTTAACCTTTTGATCTTTTGTTAAAAAAAAAAATAATAAAAAATCACAGAAATACTCTGCCCTCATAGATATCAAACAATTGCAAACAAAACACAAGTTTATAAAAAAAAATCTTTATTAGATAAAGGTGTGCAACAATTAATGTCAATACTTTGTGCTACCTCCCTTTGCCAAGATAACAGCTCTGAGTCTTCTCCTATAATGCCTGATGAGGTTGGAGAATACATGGCAAGGGATCTGAGACCATTCCTCCATACAGAATCTCTCCAGATCCTTCACATTTCGAGGTCCACGCTGGTGGACTCTCCTCTTCAGTTCACCCCACAGGTTTTCTATGGGTTTCAACTCAGCGGACTGGGATGGTCAGGGCAGGACCTTGATTTTGTGGTCAGTAAACCATTTTTGTGTTGATGTTGATGTATGTTTTGGATCATTGTCCTGCTGGAAGATCCAACCAAGGCCCATTTGAAGCTTTCTGGCAGAGGCAGTCACGTTTTCATTTAATATCTGTTGATATTTGATAGAGTCCATGATGCCATGTATCCTAACAAAATGTCCAGGTCCTCTGGCACAAAAACAGCCCCAAAACATCAAAGAGCCTCCACCGTATTTAACCGTGGGCATGAGGTACTTTTCCATATGGCTACCTCTCTGTGTGCTCCAAAACAGCCTCTGGTGTTTATTGTCAAAAAGCTCTATTTTGGTTTCATCTGACCATAGAACCCGATCCCATTTGAAGTTCCGGTTATTTCCTGAAGACGCTTGAGTTTGTTTTTGGATGAGAGTAGAGGCTTTTTTCTTGAAACCCTTCCAAACAACTTGTGGTGATGTAGGTGACTTCGGATTGTAGTTTTGGAGACTTTCTGACCCCAAGACGCAACTAACTTCTGCAATTCTCCAGCTGTGATCCTTGGAGATTTTTTGGCCACTCCAACCATCCTCTTCACAGTGCGTTGAGACGATATAGACACACGTCCAATTCCAGGTCGATTCATAACATTTCCAGTTGACTGGATCTTCTTAATTATTGCCCTGATGGTGGAAATGGGCATTTTCACTGCTTGTGCTATTTTCTTATAGCCACTTCCCATTTTGTGAAGCTCAACAACCT
The DNA here is from genome assembly GCA_023630585.1 of Cranoglanis bouderius. Classification (NCBI taxonomy): domain Eukaryota; kingdom Metazoa; phylum Chordata; class Actinopteri; order Siluriformes; family Cranoglanididae; genus Cranoglanis; species Cranoglanis bouderius. Next base: position 34,367,168 of record CM042537.1, on the reverse strand, counting down.
TTTGCCGCACATCACAGCTATATTCCTTGCTCATACCCATTGTTATGAATGACTAAGGGAATTTGGCCTACGTGTTACCTCATATTTATACCCCTCTGAAACAGGAAGTCATAGTTGAACAATTTCCTGTTCCTACTCACCCAGGTGTACTAAAAAAATTGTAAAATATCAACGGGAATATACTTCAAATATATTTTTCTCATATTTGCAATTGCTTGCTATCCATGAGAGCAGAGTATTTTTTTTTTTAAGAAAACATCAAAAGTTTAAACAATAAAGATAATTTTTCATAGCCTTCTTTGCTCATATTTACCACGGGTGCCAATATTAGTGGAGGGCGCTGTATCATGACACATGGACAGCAATTTCTGATGACCGTGTTTTTTGCTTACAAGAGACAGTTTCATATGAACGGCCCTCTCCTGTGGGATTTACATTGAAAATCAAATGCTTCTCACAGCATGGTGCAGCATGGGATTTGTCAATATATTGGAAGCATTTAATGCTAAGTGGAATGAATGTTTTTTTGTTTGTTTGTTTGTTTGTTTTGCTTTGTATAGTCTTTTCTTAGTAAGTTACCAAAATATCTGAGGTAAATGTTGATATCTTGTCTCAGTTCCGCCGTTAGTGTTTTATAAAAGGCAACATACTATCCAAATATAGCAGTAATTAATGATAGTGGTTTTTTTGGTTTTGTTTTGTATTTATGTATATGTCTTTGTGTTACTTTGTTCCTCCCTTGCCTATATCTGGATGGCAGGCAATTTGTCGAAGTAGCTGAAAAAACTCAGCCCTATCCATCTTAAAGTCATTCCACTGGGGGAAGTGATTGATAAGCGACCTCAGAAAGTCTGTATGAGAGCACGTAGCTAAATAAGCTTTTCTCCGCCCTCACCCGCCTCTTTCTAACACTATTTTCATGCTTTTTAATCCAATGCTTCGAGTATTTGTGCTTCCAGCGCATCCGAATTAGTTCATAGACCATTGTTCCACTTATTTATGCTTTGACTAAAAAGATGGCCATAACAAGAGCATAAATCACCCACCCACTACACACTTATTCACTAGCGTGTGCTTCCATCCATCTGGATTATATGCTAATGCCGAATTTGAGCACCTGCATGGAGACCAAAACATTTTTAATAATTAAAAAATATATATATTATTATTATTTTGTAAAAATTTGGTGGAAACTCATAATTGAATCATAATTGAAAAGCAAAATGTAGCATGTGTGCGCTTCAAACTCTAATGAACTGTAACGTGTAATTGATGGATATCCAGCAGAACAACAGAATTTTCATAAATTCGCTTATAGCCTTTGCATAACACTAGGATGGAAACACAGGCCGTGTCTCAGGACAGAACTTAGGTAAAGGCAAGAGTAGATACGGTGGAAGAAAATGTTTCTTGACTGCTACTTGTTTGTTGGAGTAGAACTGAGAGTGATGGTGTTTTAATGATTTCACCCTCCATCATCCTTCCTCTTTCTCATGGTTACTTTATAATTTCATCACATATGCCGATTGTGTCTCCTTACACACACACACACACACACACACACACACACACACACACACACACACACACTGTAGGCTCCAATGTCTGGCCACTACCAGAACTTTTTCTTTCTTTTATTCCCACCAAAACAATTATAATTATAGTTTTCTAACGAGACACCAGTATAAGAGTCAGGAAAATGTGGAAAAATTAAAGGGAATGGATGTAATGAACTATGGATCAGTCTCAGAGTCTAAAATAATAACTAAAATGTACAGAAACAGTTATTGGTAGTGCACTTTGACTTTTGGACCCTACACGCTCAGCCTTTCATATTCATAATGTACATTGTATAGCTGACATATTGTAGAAAAGCTAAACTCGACATGAGAAATGTGAACATCTTCTTCCATCCTTTATCCTGGACTCCAACTGTACACCTCCTGCATCCACCACATGTAATTTATCACATAATTAAATGATGTTGTATGTAAATGAAGCTCCTGGTAATCTTGCTTAATGTGCTGTGTTATTCTGTAATAGACTGTTATGTTATTATTATTATTATTATTATTTTATTTCTCCATTTTTCCTCCGCTTGATATAATGTAATCACCATCTGCCATCTGTATCCAGCTCTGATGCACAAGTAATCTATTATTATTATTATTATTATTATTATTACTACTGTTAACTTTTGAAAAAAAATTGCTTTCTGTTGAAGTATTGTTTGAATGCTGGTATTTTCTTATTTTTAATTTCATAATAAATGTTGAAATGTGATTTCATTTTTGATTGTTTTTTTTTTTGCATCCTTTGTGTTTAACCTAAGTTTTTTGACAGAAAGAAGAGTCAGTCCACAGACAGAGAGAGGATACGGTTACACTTAAATGTAAATCAAAGCTGTTACCTCTAAACAAAATGGCTTGCAGTAGTCTATTAGGTACTGCATTATGAATGATACAGTGGTTGTAAAGTGCATGATGGTATTATTATAAATGTGATCATCGGAGCCAGATGTGGTTAGACATCAGAAATTCTGGATCCAGAGCGAGGATCAGATTACATGCGGTCCAGGTGATCAACTGGAAATATAATACCTGTAAATCTAAAAATAAAAAAAAAAAATAATACAAGCAGATGGCAACACCAAATGATAATGGATTTAAATAGAAACAGGAAATTTAGGAAACTAGGGACTGAAAATAAGAATGAACTGGAATGTAGAATACGAGCGTAATAATGAATCTCAGGCTGAAGTGAAGGAATCTAAGGACTCAAATAAAAGTAGGGACTCTAGTAGGTCTGCACAAAAAAAAAAAAAAAAATCGTATAAAACCTTTATCAATTTGACAAGAGCGGCATCGATTCGGTGGTATTTGCAAGCATAAAACAGCATTGCATAAAACAGAACGCACTTATTGCTTGTTATTCACTATGACCACTAGGCATAAACGTTGTACCACATGACCTCACACGCTTATGTGAAGCACAGTGACTCAGTGACTCTACAGAAACAACATTGGAATGCTGTAAGCGAAGTTTTAAAATCACCCAAATGACCAATTTTTTTTGAATACTAAATCCCCAGTCATTAACAAACGATGACTAAACGTACGAAATAAAGAATGAACGAGTCGTGGCGGCACGCAATGTGTCCCAACCTCACCAGTGACGCATTACGCATTGAGCGCGTTTAACAAGACTGAATTTCACCCACAAGTGCCTGATGAGTCGTTCTTTAGAAGTTTAACTTTGGAAGGACCCACTGTGCTCTGCTAATTTGATGAAACTTTTATACTAATTAGCAATTATTTTTGTTCGCAGTTGTTGTTCACAAACCTCAGCTAGGAAAATGTAGCCATCACACTCTGCCACAATAATGTAAGAGTTTAATGAGCATACATATAAACAAAGTTGAGCAAAAGGACTCGACTGAGATTAAGAAAAATGATCTCAATTTAAAGCGAAAAAAATGTGCTTGATTATTTTAGTTCTCATCGGGAATCGTGCAACCAAAGAGTCGAGAGAATTAGGGACTGAAAAGTACTTGAACTTGAAAAGTAGGAAAATATGGACTGAAAAACAAAAAACAAACAAAAAAAAAAAACAAGAAATTAGGAAACTAGTTACTGAAAATTAGGAAACTGGAATTTAGCAATCTTTGAAATGAAAACTATAAAACTGGGGATTAAACAATAGGGAACTAGGGACTGGAGTCTAGAAAAGGAGTAAAACCAGTCAGTCTGTACAGGATTTCAGGGAGGTTTTTTGTTTTTTTTTTGTGATTGTTGCAGCCAAAAATGCTCGATTTTTTAAAAAAATATTTATTTTCAAAATTCGCGATGCAGTTTTGGAGTTTTTTTGTGCTTTATTGCGGAAAACTACTTGAATTAGCAAAATTGTGATCGCAGTGATGGTAAATGAGACCTTTTAGCTGTACTCCTGTTCGACGCACGTGAATCGAAGAGGGCTTTGGCTGGTGTTGTGATGATGTCACTTGACACGTCTTGGCCCAAATCAAAATCTGTGGGAAAAATCCGCAGTCATTTTGAAAAATCCTCCAAATATTGCGGCCTTTGCTTGATTTCGCGTTCATTTCTGTGGTCGCAAAATCACAAAATCCTGGAGGGACTGACTAGAAGCTGAAAACTAGGAATAGAAGGATTTCGAAACTAGAAAACGCAGGTGGTAAATAAGACTCAGGACTGCAGTGTATATATAACATGAACACTTGTGTGACACAAGCCAGATTTAAATATATTCACAGACTAAGAAACAAGAGGGACTTATGTAAATGGAAACTGAATGCAGGATAGAAACCCAGGATCTATGTACAGTATACTGTTCTGGCACAGGATATAAATAGACACGTAAGAGAATAGCTACAAGACATCCACACCACAGTAGAAATGATCGCTTGTGTAATAAAAGTTGAGCAACGAATGCATTTTGAATGAGTACAGAATGTAAATGTGCACATAATGTAAACAGTTTAATAATACAGGTTATAGTGTACATTGTTGCACATGCAAGCAATTATATCATCTAATTCTAACGTCGATACATCAATTAGTAGTAGTAGTAGTACATTAGTAATTCTATAGTAAATCTAGTATATTTGTTATCATCCACAGGCATGAGAATGTGTTAATTATACAGTGTTCATTATGCACTGCTTGGTCTTATTTGGAAGCTGCTTTGTTCAGACTCACATGCAGAGGTGTAAGTGGCAGTGATTTGACAGAGATGGTCTAATGGATTATAATAATATTCCACAAAGTATGCACACATTTTTTTGGCTGGGGATTTTGAAAAATAAAAAATGTACTGTATTTACTGTCTATCTTATAAACAGTTCTGTTAGTTACATTGCTGCATTCAGGGCATTTGGGGCAAAAGAAAGGAGATGGGGTGAGGGGCAGGGGTAGTGCACACAGCTTTAATTACAGACTAATCCATTTTAAACGTTTTATGCTTATTCATTCAAATTACCAATGATTAATCGATCTATATTTTAGCCATGTAAGAAATAAAACACAATGGGGCGTAACCCTTTTATCTATTTAAAGTCACATTTGATGTTGTGCACCATCCACAAAGCAAGTTCGTTCCTGTCATCACTTACATTACAAGATCTAAGCTGCTTTGTTCAGACCCAGTAAATGTGTGAGGTGTATGTGGGATTTCAAAGTGCCAGACACACACACCTGTTCTTCATCATCCATCTAACCATGCATCAGAGTTCACTGCTTCTGCTTCTTGAGTGGAGAATGTTTGGGTTTTTATTATTATTTTTTTCCTTAGTAAATCTTGGTATACTCAGGTATTCAGCTTATATCTTGAAGAGGTCCGCTAGAAGTGAACTTATTTTGGGTAAATGCGGTTGCTACAAGGAAAGACGAATGCTGTTGCTATGGGTTGCTAGGGAAAGTTTTCTCTTGTAGACTGCACATGACATTGGGAACCCAGGCAACTGTGATTGAAGGAAGAGTTTTACAGGAGCTGGGGATCCAGAACTTGAAGTCCTAAAATCTGAGACGCGTGCATGAAACGCAAATTATTACATACTGTATGGTACCTTGTCTATTTTGAAGACTGGAGCCAGAGGCGTAGTCTTAATCTGGGTTCATCGATGAATCCAAAACTTGAGAGTGAGGGTCAAATCACTTAAAGTGATCAATGGGAAATCCAATACTGATAAATCCAAAAATAATGCAAGCAAGGCCAGACTAAGAATAGAGCTGAAAACATAGCATTGAATAGAAAGAAGGATACTAGAGACAGAAAAGTCGAAAACTGGGGAGATGGACCTAGCAAGATGACAAATAAAAACTAGAAAAATAGGGACCAAAAATTGGAACTGGTGTAATATGGATAAAACATGTGAAAAGTAGGAAGATATACTAGAAAGTAGGAACTGAAAACTAAGAAACGTTGGGCTAAAAAACAATGGACCTTGGAACTTTGGACTAAAACTTAGAAGCTAAAAGCTCAAAACTAGAAAAAAGGTACTTAGGAATTTTGGACTAAAACTAAGAAACTAAGGACTGAACACAGGAAAACGATTAACTTCAGACTGATGAACTCTGGACTGAAACAAATAAATGAAGGGTCTGCAAACTAGAAAAATAGGGACTGAAAACTTGGAGCTGGAAACTTTGGCCTAAAACTAAGAAACTAAGGACTGAAATCTTGGAACTTGAGAACTTTCCATTAAAACTAGGAAACTGGGGACAGAAAACTAGGAACCTTGGACCTCGGAAACTTTGGACTAAAATAGGGTGACCATGTGTCCTCTTTTTCCCGGACATTTCCTCTTTTTTGGACCTTAAAAAAAGCGTCCGGCCGGGATTTTCTAAATTTGAGAAAATGTCCGGTATGGTCTAATGCTGCATCATGTGTGCGCATGTTTGCATTGCTTTAACCCCTCTCTGTAATTCCCGCCTTCTCACACAACAATTGCTCGATCATAAAAGGCTTGCAGCAACTATTGGCCAGATTCCTGCCTCTCAACCATTAGCCTCCTCCCCACGAACGTGAAGCACAGTTGTGTACAACATCAAACAGCTGCTTGACAATAGCAGCAAATGACAGAGTTGAAACAATGCCCATGGCCATATGAGGTCATTTTTAATTTCAATGTTATCACATTGCTTCGTATTACATGGCCATTCAAATGTGTAAATGATGGTAGAAGGTTCACTCATGGCATCTAATATTTTATTTTATTCCATGGACATTCAAAAGAATGTAGGAAAAAATATTGGGCAGAGTGAAACCAATTTCATTTACCCTATATATATTTATGTGATGCTAATAGTGTGTCTTTTTCAGTGTATTAAAATTTGCATTCATAGTAAATGTTTTGAAGTAACACCCCCCCCACACCAAAAGAAGGTGTCCTCTTTTTTGGAAAACCAGAATATGGTCACCCTAACTAAAACTAAGGAACTAGGGCTGAACACAGGGCAACTATTAACTTCAAACTGAGGAACGTTAGACTAAAACAAATAAATTAGGGTCTGCAAACTAGAAAATTAGGGACTGGAAGTAACTATTAATCGTGTAACGAAAACACACAGTGCTAAAACTACACAGGTTTGAATGCAAATGCAAGTCAGATTTTATTGTAGAACCCAAGACAGACAAACCAGCGGAGCAGAGCAAGAACTATAATGAGGAAGAAAGTCAGGCGATCAGCAAAAGGGCAAAACTATGCAGAGATGCAATGAGAATAAAGACTTCAGTGTTGTGTTTAAGTGCTGATATTTAAATGGTGTAATGTGTTACAATATTAACATTTTTGCTTGGTAGTTTGATAGCTTAGTACATTGTGGCAAAAAGTAAATGTCATCCTAACTTAATCTAAACAAGCGAATTCGTTTTTGTGATCTCAAAACTTTTAAGAAGATGCTGGCTACCAAAGTAGCCTCCTCCTGAGTGAACACATCTGACATATCGAACTGACTGTGGTAGCAGTGTGGTAACGCGTAACATCGTGCATGCATCTGAAGATACGTCGTAAAAAACCAATACGTATATTGCATATATCCATATATCATTAGTTACGATACACATGCTACATCAGTATCTACGCATCTACGGTATCTATATTGTTTTTACACATATAAAAACAAATAGATAATACTGTACAAGCGTATGCAGTATAGTATGTGTTCTGTGTGTTTTAGCTTGTTATTAGAGAGAATGGCTAAATGAGATTACATTATAGATTACCTTATGAAATGATATTTAAACATATGGAAAGGATATGTTTTAACTCCCAAGTAAGCATTTGCTGTGACACATACACAAACACTTAAAGCTTCACTAGATCATTGTGAATAAATTGGATAATTAAAGTCACACACACACACACACACACACACACACACACACACGCACACACACACACACGCACACACGCACACAATGCAGAATGCTGGCAGAGGCAATCACTATTGTCTGCCAAAGAAACAAATGCTTTATAGAAACTCAATGCTGAATGACATTATAAGGACTCTTTGTGTGTGTGAGCATGGAAGATAGAGCGAGAGAGCGAGCGAGAGAATGAGTCATTATAAACTCACGGATTTGATCGATTTGAGACACAACAGCTCTTTCTCAGCAGACTTCGACTGTGCGATCAGCTCTTTTTCGAGGCTGTCGGGCCGAGTTTGAATTTAATATCCCTCACCACTTTGTCACGGCGGGCAAATCTGAGACTGTAAAAGAGTCGTAAAAATGACAGCTCCAGCCTCCAGTTAATGTTCAATCTCTCTTTATTGCTCTGCACTTACAGTTTTAAGTCTTGCGTGGAAGAGGAAGTGTTCCGGAGTAGGTGGCGGAAACGAGTCCACTCGATTGCAGCCATCACGCTTTTTGATTTCTTGATGCCAATAGGACTGATTTACTTCCTCTCGGAATATGGATGGAGATAACAGGAACCTGTGCGACTTGATTGTAATGACACACCGAGCACCAGCCGCTGATGCACTCCTCTCCTCGTCTCTCTCTCTCTCTCTCTCTCTCTCTCTCTCTGATTGTCAGGGTCAGTGTTTACTGGACTGTTTCTTTCACACACTCCAGAGTTATAGAAGTGGTAATATAAACCGAGTCGCGTCTGAAAGTCTGAGTGCGCTACTGAGACCTGCTTTTATTTCATCAGATTTCAAACTCTAATTATTTGACAATCTGCAGATTTAGCACTGAGGCAGACCCATAGTTTAGTTTAGTAGTGAGATGGATTCTTATTGGAAACAGATTCATCATTCCTGATTGTAATGACTCAATATACCTCATTCAAACGGTAATTCTTGAATCTGATTGCTTAGAAGGTGTTGAGTAATTTTTAAGGTGGGAATGAATTAAAAGTGAGCACTCAATCATTTCAGTGTGCATCAAACTGCCATCAATGACACTTGTTAATGCCAGCCTGGGAAGCATGCTCGGATTACCATTGGCGCGTCCTCTCCTCTGAAGATCAGATTGACGGTGTGTCTCGCCATCACTCCACCGCTCCATCTCCTCCATTATTAGACATACAAATGGTGGATCTCTGTTTGTATGTATGGTGTCACATGTTGTGCCAATCAGTACTGAAATATGTTGTTTTACATTTGCTCATTGGGTAGACAAGTCTGACCTACGATTGAATCAAGCTGTTGAGGGTTAAGAGCTTTACTCAACAGCCGCAGGTTGACACTAATTACTGTACATTAGTCCCTCAACCTTCAATTCATTAGCCCAGACCCCTAATCCCAGATCTACATCTGCCCTAGCCCTGTACAGTTAGTTTCTGTTGGTACCAATCTTGAGCGGGTAGCAAAAAAGTACAGAGCTGGAACCTTTATTTCTACACAATTGTCATTGACAAAAGACAGTACCAGTTTTCCATTACCAAACCTTTTTAGAGTTGGGGAAACATCCAGTGTTAATTGTTGTAACTGAACAGGAAGCTTTGTTGACGAATACTTACTGCAATAGAGTTGGAAACTAAAGACCGTAAAACAGCCATACTACAAATCCTTTCCTTATAGAGGTGTCGATTGTCAGTGTGTGACGAACGATGTGTGTGTTGTCGTCCCGTTGGATGTATGGACCATAGATGAGTATCGATCCAGACTCTTTCCACTAGAAAAGTCGGCGTGGTGATAAATCTACCTGCGAATAAGCCGTCATAGAGGTGCTACGCTGGGGAATGTTTACCTCAAACATGAAATATGGTGTGTCCATGGTTTTTATTGTTGAGGGTCTACAAAAGCGTTTTTAACCCTACTGTAGCACTCCCTACTTAGCAATGCTCATCGCCCCAGGCCTAGCCGTCTCTATATATTTTACAGCAGTGAAACAGCAACATTTATTTCCGAACCACTAATCTATTTTTCGCCCTCGTCCAATGCTTGGGGCTCCTCCTGATGGCAGGTGGGAGTGGAAAAAAAGACATAGAGGGAATGTGACGCTACTAACATCACCCTCCTGCTTCACATTTACAAACACCAGGCATTTCTAATGAACCCTTTTATTCCCTCTCATTACTCTCAGCTTTAAATAACTTGAACATCAGCTCTGTAATAGAAAACATTCCGAACACAGTGCAAGTCTTACAGTAGCTCATGTTCTAGAATTTTCCTTAATAGAAATGAAATCATAAGGCGGATTATTAACCACAGCACTGTTGAATTCTCAATTCTGCTGATTCATTTTCTATAGCTGCAGCTCTGACAGTTGTTACGCTCCAAGACAAAACACAAGTTTTTATCAACGTATTCATTCTAATACACTATCCTCGTTATAAGATAACAGCTTGTCCATGGATTTGGATGGCAGACGCTCCACATACAGTAAATGGATAAAAAAAAATAATGTGGATATGGTGAAGTTTTCGTTGAGGAGACATTTATTTAGCATTTCTGGAATGAGTCTCCAGTGTCAGTGCTTTGTAATTACCTTCGTAACAACGTAAAGTTTCCCTAACTTTTTAAAAAAAAAAAAATTATTATTAATTTCGAAAGAGAGAGAAGTGTAGAGACGACTGTTTATCACTGCTATAACCAAAGCGATAACAGAAACAGTACCGTGTCTTACGGATGTTCCATAACATTAATTGCAGCTATAAATGGATAAAAAAGCATGACTTGTTTTTTTTTTTCTTTTTTTTTTTTTTCTTTTTTCTTTTCATAAACTTAAAATTGCTTGCATGGGTAAATTGCTGTTGTATAAGAGGATTAAAATACTTTGGTATGTGCAGTTATTGGAAAATGATTAACTTCTGCTTCGTGTCAGCCAACACCACACCACCGTTTCATTGATTATTTTCCAATTAAAAGCACACGCCAAGTGTTTTATTCCTTCCTGACTCATTAGTGTAATGGTGGAAGTCAGTGTTCTAAAACTACTGACAATACCCATGATAATCTCAGAGAAGTAAGCCATGGTGTAATTTATCATGAGATCAGTTTCTCCAGTGTAGGGAATATGGAGCACAGTGGTATTCGGAGCACAGCCCGGGAAACTAAAATACTGCAAACTTGCATGATGGCATTCACACACACTTTTATTTCACCTCATAATGACTTGGACACCATTTCTGTATAATAGTTGTGATTAAACGATTGCTAATGTTCATTAGAGAAGCTGAGCCAGGCTCATAAAGTGCCATGTTCGGGAAATTATGTTTAACATTGTTCCACATTTAACAAGATTTTGTAATGAAATAGAACGTTAACACTACTTTTATATTTTGTGGTCTGATGCTGCCATGTGACCTTTCTCCGGTCACTGTTAGTGGGTGTTCCAATCATGTCTGATTAACTAAACGCAACACAGCGACAGCACTCATTTACATAAAGTTCAGCTTAATGTACCCGGACATTTCGAACCTAACAAGATCAAGAATTCTCCTGATCAGCAATGTAAACTTGTACATCCCTGCTGAGACGCGCCCCCCCCCCCCCCCACAAAAACAAAAAAAAAAACAAAAAAAAAAACAACAGAAACCCTGATAGAATTTGTAATGGTTTTAATGCTTATAATGGGAATTGTATTGGTTTTAATGGAAACCTTTAATGGTCCCTGTGGGTCTCTACTGGTAATTTGCTGTCTACTATTGGCGGCATGTTATGTCTAGTGGATACCATTAAGGACCAATGATGGTAATGGTGTTAATCCTTATCTGATGGTTTGTGATGGTATTTGTAGTGGAAACCAATCGGATTTTTATCAGCAGGGATGATTGTCATGTTACAGAGAAACAGAATTAGTTGGCGCAACAGTTTGGTTTCAAGTTCGGTGTTAAACTCTGGGGATCTTGTGTGTCTTCCTTGAGAACCAGAAGTTCACTCTCTCTCGCCTCGGTTTAAAATGTCAACAGTACACTCAGTCCTATGATTGACAGCTCCCATAGCCTATCAACCGCCAGCCTTGCAAATTTCAGTCAGTGCCAGTGCCCCACACTCCACCCCCCATCCCACCCCACCCCCCGAACACACACAACGTGGTCCTGTAAGGGTTAAAAACACAAAGTGTGCTTTTCCAGGCACCCCGTGACTGTTTCTCTCACAGTGTCTCGCGGGGAAAATAATCACCCGCGGATGAATGTCGCTCAGGCTGTGACGTCTTATCGCGGCTCAATTATCCGCGGAGGTGTAAAACATTCGCCCGCCTTATTTCGCTGATGCGATTTTGTCCCTGACGGAACGCTGAATGAGGGAAGGAGGGGAAAATTGCTTTCTCCGTATCTTGCTCCAAAACACAGACACCGAGACCCGCTTCCGCCTCACACACCACCTCCAGCAGATAACGCTGCCCGATAAAGGAAATGTGCATCAGGATTTATTTCCCCTGAACTTCACGTGTTTATTTTAATTAGTTATTTATCCAACTGTTTTATGGGAATTTTGAATGATGATGTAGCGAAGCACGTGGTTCAGTCTCCCCATTTCTGTATGGAGCACTGCGCTCTGCATTTACTACTGACTAGCCCTTGTTTCCACTGTCCCTAGTTTTTTGTTTGTTTGTTTCTTAGTTACTTTGTTCAACACTTCGTTTCTAGATGGTTCTAACACATCATACTACACTACATTTGACTTAATTTCAATGTGAACACACTACTCACAGTAAAAATGTAACCTATATAGTGAATAGAGTGTGTGTTTGGGACACGTTCATGGAGGACGAGGACATTCATTGTGAGTGGACCATGTCCACAGTGAACCGAGAATAGAGAGGTATCTGTTCCTGTAGTTATGTAGCCTGTATAATGAATAGAACGTCGTTTGGGACATGTCCACAGTGGCCAGAGGATGGTGAGGCATTTGTGATCGGGATTATGTAGCCTATATAGTGAATAAGATATGGTTTGAGACACATTCAACAGTCGACTAATGATGGTGAAATATTTATAAGGGTGTTTATGCAGCCTATATAGTGACTAGGGTGTGTGTTTGGGACACATCCACAGTAGACCATGGGTGTTGAGGCATTGGTGATGTTGATTATTCAGAGTATGTAGTGACTAAGGTGTGTGTTTGGGACACGTCCACAGTGGACCGTAGATGGTGAGGCATTTGTGATGCTGATTATGTAGACTATATAGTGACTAGGGTGTGTGTTTGGGACATGCGCACAGTGGACTGAGGATAGTGAGGCGTTTGTGATGTTGACTGTGTAGACTATGTAGTGACTAGGGCGTGTGTTTGGGACAAGTCCACAGTGGACTGAGGACAGTGAGGCATGTGTGATGTTGCCCATACAGGGACTACGATATTTATTTTGGGACATGTCCAGAGTGAACTATGGATGGTGAGGCATTTGTGCTGAGGATTATATAGCCTATATAGTGACTAGGATGTGGTTTGAGACACACTCAATATCAACTAATGATAGTGAAATATTTATAAGGGTGTTTATGCATGTTTATGATGTGTGGTTTGGGACACGTCCACAGTGAACTGATGATGGTGTGGGGTATGTAGTGATGTTTGTTCAGTGTATAGTCCTGCTGCGTCGGGCTCTTTATTCCTGTAGAATTGGTGTTTTAGGGGTCAGGGTTTGAGTAAGGGGGCGTGGTCTTGTAACAGCCTCTTCTCAAGAATGGACAGCTCGGAGAGACAACGTCCTCCATTCATCCTCTATAATATACACGCCTGAGGTCACACACATGACCTTGAGCACTGTTTGGAGTCGTGTCTCCAACAATCGAGCTGTTCTTCTCCACCAATTCCTTCAAGCCAACCTCGTCTCTCAGTGGAGATGACCTTTCCGGATGCTCATCTTGAGTGAGATGTAATAGAATGTAAAAATAGCCCGATCGCTCCGTCACGACAAAGTCACATGATCTAAATAAGGCGAGCAAATGGTTTACACCTCGCTGTGTAACTGGGTCGTGAAAAGACGTTACTCATGTGTCTGTGTGTGGGGTGTTAGTGTGTGTGTGTGTGTGTGTGTGTGTGTGTGTGTGTGTGGGTGGGGGGGGGGCGGTTCGGGGGTGCTGTGGGTGGAGCGAGTGTGAAAGCTTTCACTCTACAGAAGTGGAGGAATGTCTTTAACAAACAACTCAATACAGTGTCTTCTTTAACTGTGCGCAGAGTTTAAACAGAGACGTTCACGAATATAGAAAAGACATCTGTAAAATGATCAGACTTTAATAACTGCTTAATTGGAGTGATCATATCTGATCATGATGTAATAATAATAATAATAATAATAATAATAATAATAACAATGATTAGATGTGTGTGAGATATAAATGTAATGAAAGTGAACAAGATCAGACATTGTTTGAGATGAATATTGGTAAAGATTAGAAATTACATACAAATAAATATGATTATAATGAAACTGATTAGATTAGATTAGATTATGATGTACATGAAATTCAGACAATGCTGTAGCTGGTCAGATTATACTCGATAAATAATCCAAGTGAAAATCAGATTATAATTCGGGTATTTTGATTGACATGAAAATCAAACGATGAAGAAGAACAGATCTGTCTTTTTATTTCGTATAAATTCAGATCGGATTATTATTTACGTGGCGAAAAAAAAAAAAAAAAAAGTTGGTTTATATAATCAGATCATGATGGATGGACATCAGATTATTATTATTTAAATGAAATGTGGATTTTAGTTTCGTTTTGCTTTTTGATCGAGATCGGATTGTGATTTAAATAAAAGTTACATCATGTCTGAACTTAGATTACCAGATCAGATTATAAATTAGATGAATACAGATTGGATTATTATGTAAATGAAAATCAGATAGGGATTTATGTGTTCAGGTTTGATTTAGATCGAGGTGGCGTTATATACACAATCAGATTCATTGTAATCGAGTCTAATTTAGTTGGCAAAAATGTTTTAAAAACTATTTACATTGAATTATATTTTGAATGATGTTAATTCCAATATATAATAGTATATAATTATAATAATAATAATAGAATAATTATTATTATTACTATGGAATAATTCGGCTACAAAAGACAATGCTTTTAATAAATAACTCCAATATTTTAAAGAAAAAAAAAGAAAGAATTGAATTTAAATTGTGTGTTTATTCCACTGCCATATGGTTTCGAGTTAATTACGGGCTGATAGATGAGCTAGGTAGAAAGTTTTGGATCATGTAAACTCAGGAGGATTGTACACTTCTCCTGACCCCTGGGACTCTTCGCACCTCAACCGCAAACGCAGGCATCTCGTTTCCAGCGTACAAATATTACCGAACGTGTCGACTGTAATTGATACAGTGCTTTGATAAACATGCCAAGAAATCTCAGCTCCGTTCCAGACAGCATCGCCGTAGTGGCTCGTGTTCAGAGCCGAGGAATATATCCTCTTATAAATTTTGATTACCGCAACAGCCAAAGAGATTATTGGTGTTATTTATACGACGCTGGTGACATTTGAAGAGATTATTCGGTGCTGAAACTGAAGAAAGGGCATTTGTGGTGACAGTGAGGACTTTGGCAGCAGATACGGGGAGGATTTGTAGATTTTGGCTCAGCATCTGGCCAAGTGATGGATCATCAGCACATAATCTTCTGTAAATCATCTTAAAATTACAGTCGAATGTTTGTTTGTTTGTTTGTTTTTTTTTAAACAGAATGAAAGTTTTTAATTTAATCACTTATTAAATACTAATCCAGCATTATATTTCTCCCTCAGTCTTTCTTATATCAGCCCAGTACACTGTGTTTTGATTGGCTGAGAACACTACAGTTCAGTATGTTCAGTACAGTATGTTCTGATTGGCTGAGAGCATTACACTGTGTTCTGATTGGCTGAGAGCATTACACTGTGTTCTGATTGGCTGAGAACACTACAGTAAATTCTGATTGACTGAGAGGAGTATAGTGTATTCTGATTGGCTGAGAGGAGTATAGTGTGTTCTGATTGGCTGAGAGGAGTATAGTGTGTTCTGATTGGCTGAGAGCACTACAGTAAGTTCTGATTGGCTGAGAGGAGTATAGTGTGTTCTGATTGGCTGAGAGGAGTATAGTGTGCTCTGATTGGCTGAGAGCACTACAGTAAGTTCTGATTGGCTGAGAGGAGTATAGTGTGTTCTGATTGGCTGAGAGGAGTACAGTGTGCTCTGATTGGCTGAGAGCACTACAGTGTGTTCTGATTGGCTGAGAGCATTACAGTATGTTCTGATTGGCAGAGAGCACCAACGTGTGTTCTGATTGGCTGAGAGCATTACACTGTGTTCTGATTGGCTGAGAGCATTACACTGTGTTCTGATTGGCTGAGAACACTACAGTGTGTTCTGATTGGCTGAGAGCATTACACTGTGTTCTGATTGGCTGAGAGCACTACAGTGTGTTCTGATTGGCTGAGAGCACTACAGTGTGTTCTGATTGGCTGAGAGCACCAACGTGTGTTCTGATTGGCTGAGAGCATTACACTGTGTTCTGATTGGCTGAGAACACTACAGTAAGTTCTGATTGACTGAGAGGAGTATAGTGTATTCTGATTGGCTGAGAGGAGTATAGTGTGTTCTGATTGGCTGAGAGCACTACAGTGTGTTCTGATTGGCTGAGAGCACTACAGTATGTTCTGATTGGCAGAGAGCACCAACGTGTGTTCTGATTGGCTGAGAGCACTACAGTATGTTCTGATTGGCAGAGAGCACCAACGTGTGTTCTGATTGGCTGAGAGCACTACAGTATTTCCTGATGTTTCTAAGCTTCAGCTTCCTTTTGCCCAGTTTCCTTTTTTTCTCTCTACCTAATATACCCCTCCCCTAATTTCCAGGTGTTCCCTAATTTCCTGATGTTCCCTAGTTTCTTTCGACCTACTTTCCCTTTGCATAGTTTCCAGGTGTTCCATCTTATAAAGTGTAGTTTAATAGTGGTTAGTATTAATACTGTGGAGAGATGAAGAGAGGGAAATGGTGGATAAGTGTGTGATAACTGATGGAATAGGAACGGTTGTGCAGTCAGGCTGTGAGATCACTGAGCCAGCAGCAGATTATTCATTAATGAGTCTGTCAGAGAACAAAGTTGTTCCCCCTCCACGGCCCACAGCATTTCTTTCCCATCAGCCACTGTTCTGCACATTGTGAAGAGGAGCAACACGATGATGTCATCAGAAGAGAACGAAGAGTGACTGGAACACACACTCGCTACATCATCATTTAATCATTTATTCCCAACACACACTTTCTATCCCCCTTTACCGGTTTCATTATTATTTCTTCTTATTATTATTATTATTGAATCATTTCATTGTGAACAAATTAAACATTCACAATTCTCTCTCTCTCTCTCTCTCTCTGTATATTTCTATATTTCTCTCTCTCTCTCTCTCTATCTCTCTCTCTCTGTATATTTATCTCCCTCTCTCTCTCTCTCTCTCTCTGTATATTTCTATATTTCTCTCTCTCTCTCTCTCTGTCTCTCTCTCTCTCTCTCTCTCTGTATATTTCTCTCTCTCTCTCTCTCTCTCTCTCTGTATATTTCTCTCTCTCTCTCTCTGTCTATTTCTCTCTCTCTCTCTCTCTCTCTCTGTATATTTCTATATTTCTCTCTATATTTATCTATTTCTCACTCTCTGTTTTTCTCCATTTCTCTTTTTTCTTTTCTACCTCCCCCTATTTCTCTCATTCATTATCTTTCATTATTGCCCCCAGTATCTGTATTTCTCTCTCTCTCTCTCTCTCTCTCACTCTGTTTTTTCCTCTATCAATGTCTCTTTTTCCTTTCTATTTCTCTCTCTATATTTCTCTCATTCCTTCCTCTCTCTCTCTATTTGTCTCTATTTCTCACCCTTTCTATTTCTTTCTATCACTCAATTTCCCTATATATTTCTCTCACACTCTTTCTCTCACTGTTGCTCTCTCTTCATTTCTCTCTCTGTTTCGATTTCTCTCTCTCTCTCTCTCTCTCTCTCGCTCTCTCTCTCTCTCGCTCTCTCTCTCTCTCTCTCCACTACACGGAAACGTTATTAATTCTCCCCCAGCACATTTCTCCCCGCCAGTCTTATGTCTGTTCATTTCTTGTAAACAGCTGTACGTTTTTATTAGTTTCCCTCTCGTTGACAAAAAGGGCCTCGACTTCCACCTGCACCTTTATTTATACTCACTGAGTCAGAGTGAAGCGGTGTAATTCTGTTCAACTCGACCTCGTCCACCTGTGGCGGCCTTTTCAGGGGCGTCATGCACCCATTACTATTGAAGGGTCACTCTCTCTCTCTCTCTCTCTCTCTCACACACACACACACACACACACACACACACACACACACACACACACACACACACACGGTTGTGATTTACTGAAATAGTTACACCTTACAGAAAACTCCACCATATCAATGATTCGATGTTTTGCTTTATTAAATAACAGTATGGTTTTTAAAAAAAAATATATATATTATTATTATTATTAGATGATGAGGGGCGTCCACCATACCATTCCATTGCAAGCTGCAGTTACAGAAAATGAATCAACACCTTCTGACCAATCAGAATCAAGATTTCAACAGTGCCGTGAATTAAAACGTGTATGTGCAAGCTGAGATTCGGCCCTGCTGCAGAGACTTTAGCTTTACTGGCCTCCTACAGGAGCTCATGCTTGTTTAGAAAAGATTAAATTCTCAAACAACAGAGATGCAAAGTAAACACATGCGTGCACACACACACACACACACACACACACACACACACACACATGTTAATTACAGACAATAAATCAAAAATATGGTCAAGATACGGACACTCACTGTGTTTTGTTTTCATGCCCAGATAAACCCCGCCTCTTTTGCCGTGACGTTCCAGCTCCTGCGCTACGATTGGCTACAGCTCACAAGCCGTCCACTTGTGATCGGATGATTGAGAAGCTAGCTTGCAGAAACGGAAATGAATATCTAGCAAAATTCATTTGTCAAAATATGAGGGGGAAAAAAAAAAAAAGGTAACTGGCGTTCATGCACCGCCATTTTGTTTACTAGATAAAAACGGCACTCGTGGTATATTGTAGGGTTGTCACGATAACATAAACATATTTTACGATGCTATACCGGCTGAAGTATCACGATGGACTAGGTTGCACACGCTGAACCCTCATTTGAACCCCAAAAATAGCTGTTAGTCTACATTCATTCATTCAGAAGGTTCAACTCCGTGCATGAACAACAGTGAAATGTTTACACTAAACTGAAGAAATGCCACACTGTAGCCTATAAAACACAGTAAACGGCCATAAAAGGAACAAAATGTTGAACAAAAGTATGAACATGTCCCAGCTCTCACTTATACTGAAGCCTAACTCCAGCTTTAAATCACCGTGTGTTCATTATGTGCCATACAAATCTGGGGAACATAGGACCCTGGGGACATAGATACGCTCCCGTGTCGTTTTAGTGAAAATAGTATTAACCGCCGCACGTACAACATTACTTACGGTACTACCGTTTAAAAATGACAGTGGCATCGGCGGTATTGTGAAGCTTTAGTATCGTGAGACTACCGCAGTACCGGTATCCCGTGCAACCCTAGTATATAGCTAGCGTTAGCATACCGCAGCACCTGCTGTCTCTTGCTGTTCTTGAATGGAAGTGAAGCAGGTGGTGGAATTCATCAGTAATTATTTGTTCGAATATTTTTGTTTAAGACTTTATGTTTTTTTTAGACACACGTCATGTTTCTGTAGTCAGCTGGTGGTAATTACAGATCTTCCTGTATAAGGGCAGGGTTAGGTTCCACTAATTTACTCGAGTTGCTATGGCGACGTGAATGACTTTCAGGTTGTCCATCGGCGAACAGATTGTGTGAAGTGGTGCGGGTTGAGCCTAGCACAGGAGGAGGGAGTCGAAATACATGTACTGTATGGTTAGGGGTGTAGGGTTTAGGGTGTAGGGTGTAGGATGTAGTGTGTAGGGTGTAGGGTGTAGTGTGTAGTGTGTAGGATGTAGGGTGTAGGGTGTAGTGTGTAGGGTTTAGGGTATATGATGTAGGGTGTAGTGTGTAGGGTGTAGGGTGTAGTGTGTAGGGTTTAGGGTATATGATGTAGGGTATAGTGTGTAGGGTGTAGTGTGTAGGGTGTAGGATGTAGTGTGTAGGGTGTAGGGTGTAGTGTGTAGGGTGTAGGCAAGTTTAATATATATTTCAGTGGTAATATCTGACAAAGTTGGCAATACAAGTGTGTGTTGTGTACACACATGCTCGCACACACACACACACACACACACAGACACACACACACACACACATTTTGCTATATTAGCTCAAAAACCTTATAACATGGCTTCTTGCTGTGTGTGTGTGTGTGTGTGTGTGTGTGTGTGTGTGTGTGTGTGTGTGTGTGTGTGAGAGCATCAGTGCTGCATGATTAAATGTGTGTGAGATCTACTACTAGACATGTGGCTTATTTGGCACACACACACCCACACACACACACACACACACACACACACACACACACACATTTTGCTATATTAGCTCAAAAACCTTATAACATGACTTCTTGCTGTGTGTGAGAGAGAGTGTGTGTGTGTGTGTGTGCGTGTGTGTGTGTGTGTGTGAGTGTGTGTATGTATCAGCATGATTTTACATCATTGTTGGTGGTAACTTTTCTACTAAACCACTGATGGACTCACTGATACGTTCTGAAGTGTGTATTCTTTTTCTATGTGTGTGTGTGTGTGTGTGTGTGTGTGTGTGTAGCTTTCGTCATTCTTGGCTCAGTGTACAACCTTCTGTCCTATCAGCAGTGCTCCGTAACACGGGCTCCACATGGCGACCTCGCCCCCACACACCCACACACACACACACACACACACACACACACAGAGAGAGAGCCAAGCAGCTCTCTGTGTTGCCATGTGACACATGTTCTCTCTCTCTCTCTCTATCTTTAGCACTCTCTACCTCATAACACACACACACACACACACACACACACACACACACACACACACACAGCACAGATATTCATGTTTGGTTATCTCACAAAGTGGATCAGGAGGGTTTAGGCATTGGTGTAGCATCTCGTTATTGAGGAATATTCTGTACTCAGACACACTCTCTCTCTCTCTCTCTCTCACACACACACACACACACACACACACACACACACACACACACACACACACACACACAGCCAAGCAAGTCTCAGAGCTGCCATGTGACACATGTTGCCTATTTTTCTCTCTCTTTCACTTCCTGGATTTTAGGTGACATTCTTCTCTCCCTCCTGTCTCTCTCTCTCTCTCTCTCTACATCGTCTGTCTCTTTATCTCTCGTTCTCTCTCTCTCTCTCTCTCTCGCTCTCTATCACAGGAACTCAGACTGCAGCACAAACCCACCATTATTACCCAGCGTGTTAGACAAAAGTGTCTCTGTGGGACTCGTGTTGTCACGATATCATCATTTTGATTTGACAAGTATAGAACCACAACTCCTGATACCAAACAGCATTCATTATGCAAGTTAAAAAAGCTGCGTATGTTTAACACCGGTTTCTAACATCAGCGTGTGTTAGCATTATGTGTTAGCTTAGTGTTCAATCGCTGTCTCACAAATTTCTGGTTGATTATTAGCTAAAGAGATTATTATTATTATTTGTTTTCTTCACTGAAATTGTTAGCTGGATGCTCCGTGACCAGGAACCTCATTTATAAAATGTGCCTAGAACAAGCCGTGCGCAAGAGCCACCCGTACGCACCCAGAAACGTGCGGTGTTTATCACACGTGCGTGTGCACGTCGGGCGACATGGAGTCGGATGCGAGTGCAGGCGGTTTTGATCGAAGGTGAAACAAACGGTGATAAACAAAAACGAGCTGTGATCACAGGGCAGGAAACACTACATGCGATAAGTTACACACAACAAAAGCTTGACAAAGAAACACACAGAAACTTTAATAGGAGTGCTAATTGGGTGCAGCAGGAAACAGATGTGATCACTGAAGCATGTGATCTGCTCATGTGATGTGCCGGGGCTGATGGGTAGTGTAGTTATCTGCCGTCATGACGACTGGCACAGCTGTACGCAATGGCCATTGATAAATCCCACACAGTCTTACCTAAACTGATGTGCTCCCGAATGGCCAGACTCATTTGCATAAAGATGCGCCTAAACCGCCATATATGGTAAAGAACGGAGCACTTCTTATCTTTAAATGAGTTATAACGTGTATATATATGTTACAGGTACTTGATTTAGATCATTCGACATACATGTTAGGTCGCACAAAAAGCGCGACTCCATTTCCCAGAACTCTCAGCGGCCCACGAACATGGCCGCCACCGAGTCACACGCACACACCCCGCACTACACATCCCAGCAAGCTCGGCGGGCTACAGATATGGCCTCTAGGGACTACAACACCCAGAACACTCACACACTTCCACGCTCACAGTCACCATCATTTTAATCACACACACCTGTCTTCATTTGCACTGCACTTTATTTAAGGACTTTTATTTTCTAGGCTCAGTGCGAAGTATTTGTTTGTTTCTCTGGACCTCACTCTACCGAGCACTTATCTCTGGACTGATTTCTTGACTTCTGACCTAAGCTAAGTATTCTGGATCACGATTTTGCCTAAGCCCTCTATTATATACCTTTCTCTGATAACTGTTACACACTTATCATACTGTGTGTTTGCTACTGCTAGTTTTTAGTAATTTGAGAAATCATTTTGTTTAGGTTTCTGCACCCTACGGGGTTCGCGGCATCTGCCTAAAACACTGCTGTTGTCCTGTTTTCTTTTCTGCATGTGTTCCGAATAAAGTGACGGACCTTTTTTTACCGCAACTGTATCCAGCTCTCATTCTGTGGCGTAACAATACAGATGTATTCGCTTGTTAAATCTGTAACAATGACTATATATAGTTGTTCACTCCTCCGAGGAGGAAAATATATATATATATATCTCAATCTCATCACACTTAGCTGGCTAGATTTTTGCTAAAGAAAAGATGAAGATGGAGGCGTCCATTTGTTGTCTGTACTTTGTAGCACAGAGGGACAAAATGACCTCCCACCTCCGAGGTAAGGCGAATGCAGCATTATAGTAAGGAATAAAACACTTGAGGACATGCTGTCCCAGGATTTAGCGATTTTGCGACCGCAGAAATGAACGCAAAATCAAGCAGACTGCGCAATATTCAGAGGAGCTTGCAATTTTTCTAAATTACCGCAGATTAGGGCCAAGACGCGTCATGTCACGTCACCACAACGCTCATTCAGCCAAAGCCGTCTCCGATTCACGTGCGTCGAACATGAGTACAGCTAAAAGGTCTCATTTACAAACAAACATAACCCTAACCCTAACCCATAAACAGTTACCCATATTTATTTTTGTTTATGCGAAGTCGTCCCTCTGTAATTGTTATAATAGGAATAATTACATATTACAATGAGAGCATTAAAACAAACCTGTGATTTGCCCTGCAGCCAGAACTGCTGTCAGAGAAAATTAATCAACACCTTGTAACCAATCAGAATCCAGAATTCTACAGCCGTAGCCAAAAGTTTTGAGAATGACACAAATATTAATTTTTACAAAGTCTGCTGCCTCAGTTTTTATGATGGCAATTTGCATATACTCCAGAATGTTATGAAGAGTGATCAGATGAATTGCAATTAATTACAAAGTCCCTCTTTGCCATGAAAATGAACTTAATCCCAAAAAAACATGTCCACTGCATTTCAGCCCTTCCACAAAAGGACCAGCTGACATCATGTCAGTGATTCTCTCGTTAACACAGGTGAGAGTGTTAACGAGGACAAGGCTGGAGATCACTCTGTCATGCTGATTGAGTTAGAATAACAGACTGGAAGCTTTAAAAGGAGGGTGGTGCTTGAAATTATTGTTCTTCCTCTGTTAACTATGGTTACCTGCAAGGAAACACGTGCAGCCATCATTGCTTTGCACAAAAAGGGATTCACAGGCAAGGATATTGCTGCTAGTAAGACTGCACCTAAATCAACCATTTATCGGATCATCAAGACCTTCAAGGAGAGAGGTTCAGCTGTTGTGAAGAAGGCTTCAGGGTGTCCAAGAAAGTCCAGCAAGCACCAGGACCGTCTCCTAAAGTTGATTCAGCTGCGGGATCGGGGCACCACCAGTGCAGAGCTCGCTCAGGAATGGCAGCAGGCAGGTGTGAGTGCGTCTGCACGCACAGTAAGGAGAAGACTTTTGGAGGATGGCCTGGTGTCAAGAAGGGCAGCAAAGAAGCCACTTCTCTCCAGGAAAAACATCAGGGACAGACTGCTATTCTGCAAAAAGTACAGGGATTGGACTGCCGAGGACTGGGGTAATGTCATTTTCTCTGATGAATCCCCTTTCCGATTGTTTGGGGCATCTGGAAAAAAGCTTGTCCGGAGAAGAAAAGGTGAGCGCTACCATCAGTCCTGTGTCATGCCAACAGTAAAGCATCCTGAGACCACTCATGTGTGGGGTTGCTTCTCAGCCAAGGGAGTGAGCTCACTCACAATTTTGCCTAAGAACACAGCCATGAATAAAGAATGGTACAAAAACATCCTCAGAGAGCAACTTCTCCCAACCATCCAAGAACAGTTTGGTGATGAACAATGCCTTTTCCAGCATGATGGGGCACCTTGCCACAAGGCAAAAGTGATAACGAAGTGGCTCGGGGAACAAAACATCGACATTTTGGGTCCATGGCCAGGAAACTCCCCAGACCTTAATCCCATTGAGAATTTGTGGTCAATCCTCAAGAGTCGGGTGGACAAACAAAAACCCACAAACTCTGACAAACTCCAAGCATTGATTATGCAAGAATGGGCTGCCATCAGTCAGGATGTGGCCCAGAAGTTGATTGACAGCATGCCAGGGCCAATTGCAGAGGTCTTGAAAAAGAAGGGTCAACACTGCAAATATTGACTCTTTGCATAAACTTCATGTAATTGTCAATAAAAGCCATTGACACTTATGAAATGCTTGTGATTATACTTCAGTAACAGTAACATCTGACAAAAAGATCTAAAAACACTGAAGCAGTAGACTTTGTGAAAATTAATATTTGTGTCATTCTCAAAACTTTTGGCCACGGCTGTACAGTGCTGTGGTATAACACATACCTTGCCCTCCACTAATATTGGCACCACTGGTAAATATGAGCAAAGAAGCCTGTGAAAAATTGTCTTTGTATCTTTGTTAAATATTGGTGTGCAACAATTATTGGCACCCCTATGAATTAATATGAGAAAAATATATTTGAAGTATATTCCCATTGATATTTTACTTTTTTTTTTTTTTTTTTTGTGTCAACTGGGTGACTAGGGACAGAAAATTTAATATGAGGTAACACATAGGCCAAATTCCCTTAGTCATTCATAACAATGGGTAAGACCAAGTAATATAGCTGTGATGTGATGTGCGGCAAAAGGTTGTTGAGCTTCACAAAATGGGAAGTGGCTATAAGAAAATAGCAAAAGCATTGAAAATGCCCATTTCCACCATCAGAATTCTTAGGTTAAGTTTGGTCATCAGAAATGTCAGGAAATAACTAATTCTGTGTTTATGAAATTGTGCTTTATAAGATTGATTGAAGTTTTTTTTTAGATCTCAGAATAACCATTTCGGCCATTCTGGTGTCAGGAATCAGTTTTTTAAGGTATCTTTGAAAGTACACTAGCGGGAAAAAGTGATGTCTTCGCCGTTTATTCAGACATATTACTAAATATTTATTAATGATTTCGTATGCGTGTTGCGTAGTTGTGCTTGGAGTGTCGAAATAATCTCCGCACTCCGCATTTCAATCGTTTCATTAGTCATGACGCATTATAACGTGCCGAACAGTGCGGACATCATTTTTGGCCAAGCTGTCATACAAAGCTTGCACTCTTTATTCCCAGCCTATAAGTGCATCAGTCACTACGTGGCAGGTGTTGGTAATATTATTAGACGTTATTTTGTGGGTTTTGGTGAAAATGGCCAAGAGGATGTAGCTGTCCTCTGCAACCGAGGAGGAGGACATTGCTCGTGTGCTGGATTTGAACAGTTGGACTGTCCACATCAAGCCTGTCTCGTCATTAAAAGCAAAATATTGTGCGAATATCCCCTCCGGACATCACTTTTGCCCACTAATGTATTTGATTGTTCAACAACATATACACGGGCGCTTTCACGTATGCAGTTTTCCGTCCATTTGAACCGAACCCCGGTGCGTTTTTCCCTCTTTGGTGCGTTCTGTTTGTGCACAGCGAGCACGCTCGGGTGCCGACCAGAACAAGCCCTCAGCGACGTGTTCAAGATACGGTTCCACTCGAACTCCAGCACGGTTCGATTGCAGTGAGAATGTGATTCAATCCCGAATCGACCCGAATACAGGACGTGACTCAAGCATGCCACGCGCTTTGGGTTGTGGCTGACATTTCTTTCTGTAGTTTTGAGCTGCTGAAATGAACCACGAGGCGCAACCCGTCCCAAAAGACGGTTAAGTGCTGCAGTGTCCAAGGGGGCTCCGGCCGATCAAAGACAGAAAATAAATGGTGAATACGATACACAACGTGTTTTAAACTAGTTGTTTCTATAATTATCAGTAGTAATATATTGAGTCAGGCTCTGTTCTGGTTTCTATGCACACTTGGCAAAGATTTATTTACTAGATTTGGTATTTTTTGGTGTTGTTGTATGTCTGACCAGTGAATAAAAGACTTTTACACCTGCATTTTCAGCCCTACACACTCCTCAGTTGTGGTTTTTTTTCCTCACACCTTTTTTTTTTATTCATTTAATGATGAGCAGTGAGAAATACAAACCAAACCGAAGAGCAAATGAACCAAAAGTATCAGTTTCACTCCGATTCGCACTCGGCTTCCGGACTAATAGATGTGAAAGCGCTCTTAAACAATTCTCGGAGTTTAGATCTTATTTAAAGTGATAAAGGTTAAGTTTAAGGGCGGGGTTAGCATCGATTCGGTTCTTTTTTTTTTTTTACTTTTCTTATGACTTCGTAACTATGAAATCAAATCGCTGTCATATATTTGAATTCATGCGATTTTTAAAAATTTTTTTCATGAGGGTTAGGTTTAAAATACAGTGTTATGAGTTTAACGGCACATTTAAGATGGATGGTTTCAGGAAAATGTTGTAAAATGATAGGAATACGTACTGGAAGGAATGGATCGTAAAAAGTAGCGGGTTGTCGGAGATTGGGATAAATGCTCTTTGGGAAATATACCTCTTGCTTGCGTCGCCAAAAGTTGAGGATTGTGAACTCATTTCGGTCGATAAATGTATTGTAACTGAATTAGTATTTGATACCTGATGGAGTATAAACAGCTCTGGGTAGTGCACTCAGACTGATGGAGCCGAGTGTGTCTGGGATTAGAGCTCGGACATCGTGACTTATTGATATTTACATGCAAAACAAAGCAGCTGTTTATTAGGAAGCATCATAAATGGAACATCATGATTTTGTTGGAAAACCGCATGATGAATGGGTTTTAAAAAACAAATTTGTTCTGTTTTTTTTCGCGTGAGTGTCCTCTAAAGCCCTGTAAAGTGAGTGTTCATGAGAAGCAGCAGTAACACACACACACACACACACACACACACACACACACACACACACACACACATGCACTCAGCGTCCCTTTGCTCTCTCTCTCTCTCGTTCTCTCCCTCTCTCTCTCCCTCTCTCTCTCCCTCTCTCTCTCTCTCTTTCACGCTCTCCCTCTCTCTCTCTCTCTCTCCCTCTCGCTCTCCCCCTCTCTCTCTCTCTTTCATGCTCTCCATCTCTCTCGCTCGCTCTCGCTCTCGCTCTCTCCCTCTCTCTCTCTCCCTCTCTCTCTCTCTCCCCCCTCTCTCTCTCTCTCCCTCTCTCGTGCTCGCTCTCGCTCTCTCTCGTTCTCTCTCTCTCTCTCCCTCTCTCTCTCGCTCTCTCTCTCGTTCTCTCTCTCCCTCTCTCCCCCTCTCTCTCTCTCCCCCTCTCTCTCTCTCTCCCTCTCTCGTGCTCGCTCTCTCTCTCCCTCTCTCTCCCTCTCTCTCGCTCTCTCTCGCGCTCTCTCTCTCTCGCTCTCTCTCCCTCTCTCTCCCTCT
Organism: Cranoglanis bouderius; assembly: GCA_023630585.1. Lineage (NCBI taxonomy): Eukaryota > Metazoa > Chordata > Actinopteri > Siluriformes > Cranoglanididae > Cranoglanis > Cranoglanis bouderius. Next base: position 34,339,145 of record CM042537.1, on the reverse strand, counting down.
CGCTCTCTCTCATTCTCTCTCCCTCTCTCTCGCTCTCCCTCCCTCTCTCTCTCTCTCTCTCTCTCTCTCTCTCTCCCTCTCTCCCTCTCTCTCTCTCTCGCTGGTGTATTAGAGCAGGCTGGCGTCCGTCTCTGTTTATCGGTTTTGTTTTCAGCACGTTGCCTTTCACTGCTACTGCTACGCTAACAGGCCGAGCGCCAGATAGAGTATTAATTAACGCCGCGATACCGTGTACAGCTCAGTGGAAATGACATTTTGTGTTAGCACTGAGTGCAGAGGTTTGTTAGTGACTTTCCCTTTGTTCTTGTTTTTGTTATTTATTATTTTTTCACATGTAGCGCTTCGCAGATTTGCCGTTGCCCTTTAAACAGAGGACATATTGCTTTTTCTGGGCTTGTTAGATTTACGCTGGAATTGGAGATGGCCGTATGTGTGTGTGTGTGTGTGTGTGTGTGTGTGTGTGTGTGTGTGTGTGTGTGTGTGTGTGTGTGTGTGTGAATAGGTTAGTGAGGTAAAGCACAGAAAACAGTGTATCACTCTGAAACGTTTGCCATGTTGTTGCTGTAAGGCGGTGATTGAAGGATAAATACATTAACATGGAATATTAAACTGCTTCACTTCTGACGTATTTACAAACGATTTGCCACTGTTGCCGTGGCAACTCGCGCAAATGACAAACGCACGCTTTCCTTGGCTCCTCGGGTCAAAATGTTCTCGCCGCTGTCGTTGCGTTGCGCTCAAAACTTCGGGCCGGATTACAGCTCTAATGGAAATACTAAGCGATGGAGATAAAAACAACAACAACAACAACAACAAAAAACAAATACATATTCAGTTACAAGTAATTACAAGTTTCTGACTTGTTTAACTTTCATGTGTTCATATTTTCCTGAGAAAACATTCATATGGTGACAGTTTGACATTTTTTTACTGTACAGAGAGCTAAACAAAAATAAAAAATCCGAACATGACAAAGTCTGTTTATTCGCCCATGTAAAAACAAACAGACAAAAATGCATTAAAATATTTTATTACTGTATAACATTTGGACAAGGGCTTATGCCCATTACCGTATTACATGTAGCTATCCAACAACATGATCAAAGCATGACATTCAATGTGTGAGGAAGCTAGCAATGTTTTAGTCATCTTCAGTCCACTGTTTATTAAACTGACTTCTTACGCAACAACATCTGGGTTTAGCCAAGAAGAAATTAAAAAGGTTTCCATGTTGTTTTGGTGAATATATTTACGGTGTCTTAAAGCTGAGGTGCCAAAATATGTTATAAAAAACTTGCTTTTTCATCTTTTTCGGCTGTTTTCCACAGCAACATCACACATACTGTATATACAGTCGTGTCTATACCTCCCACTACTAAACTCCACACTTTCACCAAAGATTCAAAAATCCATCTGAGGTTCCCATCATGAACAGTGGCTTTCCTCCCATACACATTCAGCACATTTATATTGAAATGTTTGTGATGTGTTTAGTGATTCTGGTGTTCATTTGCTGATCTGATCTGATCTGTATTTCCCTTATTCCTGGGAGAAGATCCAGGGTGTCCCCCGCCTTGTACCCCGAGTCCCCTGGGATAGGCTCCAGGCTCCTCCACCCTGTGTTAGGATAAGCGATACAGAAAATGGATGGATGGATGGAAGATAGTGGTTGTTTGCCATTCTGATGTTTTATTATGCTAGCATTTACGCAGTTACAGTGGTGTTTAATAGGTGGGGGGGGGGGGAATCAAACACCTCATCTCAAACACAAAGGATGGCAGTCAGGTTTTGTCGTTAACTCTTAAAAACAAAAAGAGTTTCTTGTCAGACTCACCATTTTCCAGCGACGTGCAGTGTCGGATTAATGTGAAATCCAACGTAACTAGCTCAGCCGGTTAGTGATGGTGTTGACGGTGGTATTAGCATGAAAATTGAAGCTTTGGAAGCTGGTCTGTTTGAGCAGAGTGTACAGGTGAGGAAGCGAGAGAGCTGGAAAGGCTAAAAAAAAAAAAAAAAAAAAAACTAAAGCGCCGCTGCATCTCTCTCTTTAGATGGGTTAAACCCTATCAGCAGGTAGTCAAACAGCACTGTGGGTCATATAAGAGAATGCTAATCTATATGATATGATGAATTTTAAAAGAAAAAAAGTCCACTCAGAATTTCATTACAAAAAAAATTAATAAAATAAAAATCTGGGATTCCATGGAAGATTGCATATTGATTATAAAGGTCACTCTGTAAGTCGTTCAGGGTGGCTTTCTCCTTTAATCGTATAGTGTAGTACTTTGGAGTGGCAATTAAGCAGTAACATATGACTGATTAGTCCACAACTTAGTAATTATTAGGAATAAATGCGACATTAAGAACATAAAGGGGGCACGGTGGCTTAGTGGTTAGCACATTTGCCTTGCAACCCAAGGTCGGGGTTCCTGTCTCTGCCAGGTGCGTGTTCAGTTTGCATGTTCTCCCCGTGCTTCGGGGGTTTCCTCCGGGTACTCCGTTTCCTCCCCCAGTCCAAAGACACGCATTGTAGGCTGATTGCCATTTCCAAATTGTCTGTAGTGTGTGAATGTGTGTGTGCGATTGTGCCCCACGATGGGTTGGCACCCTGTCCAGGGTGCCCTGGGATAGGCTCCAGGCTCCCCGTGACCCTGTGTAGGATAAGCGGTACAGAAAATGGATGGATGGATTGATTAAGAACCTATATTAGCAATGACTAGAATCTAGATTAGCAAAAGAGCCACGTTTTGTTGTTGTTGTGTCGGTCTTGCCCGCGGTGGCTACACGCCGCTGTCCTGAAGGCCCTTATCACATGCTGTTCATGCGAGCTGATTAAGTACCGGAGCAGCAGCGAGGATTGAACCGAGGGCAATCTTAAGGCCAAGTGGACAGTGGTGCTTTTACAAAAAACTGGAACTGACACTCAGAGTGTGTGTGTGTGTGTGTGTGTGTGTGTGTGTGTGTGTGTGTGTGTGTGTGTGCCATTTTCTCACAGTGACCTGAGGGGCTTTTGCAAAGGTGATCCGATGAGGTGTTTTCCACCTGGACCTCATTAGGTAAAAAGTCACACCGCGACCTTTACGAGTGACGGCCGAGTTACAGTGACTTGTATTACTGGGGACTCGGTGTAAAAGTACACATCACTGCATCATCATTTATTCCACACACTCTGCTTCCTTCGCCCTTTATCACTAACGGTTAGAGTCTGGCATGCTAATTAGTGCACTAGTATGACGGTTTGGGACGCAGCCACAGGCAACGTAAAGGTTTGCCGTGGCTGTTAAACCACTTGCTAATGCAACATGTTATTTCGTGGCATACTATTTTGACGCTCTGTGTATTTTGCATATTTATGGTTCGGGACTCTGGAGAGAGACAAGATACACTCGATAGTGAGGTGTGTGTGTGTAATTTTCTCTTTTCTATTCAGGCCCTACCTCAATTATTCGAAATTTTTAATTAATGAGCTGCTGTGCATGAGTGTCAGTCGGCATTATGGTACACGGCGGCGCCTCTGAGAGAGATCGTCCTTAGGGAGTCGTACTGTTTCAGTATGGTGTTCCACCACGATGAAGCACGCAACAGAGATGTGAATATGTAGCGGCGAAACAGACAGGTGTGCACGTGGGCATGTTCACGTTCTTCAGAATGTTGGTTTAACATCCCGCGAGAGACGTGCCAACGACTGTGTACCGATGTTTCTGTCAAATGCTTAAGCAGGTGTAGTGAAGACTGCTAGTGAAACAAGCGCTTGCTTTACGAATGTGAGTGTGTGAGTGTACAGTATGTGTGTGTGTGTGTGTGTATCTGTGTGCTTTTACCGAGTTATGTGGTGCATCTGGGGCTCCGTGATGAATAAGCTTAGCCTACATACTGGAAACGCTGACCTAACACACACTAACACAGTCTACTGCTTATTATACTACAGCTCTGTGAAGTTCTCGAACCTGATTGGTCAGAAGGTGTTGTTTCATTTTCCTTTAACAGCAGCTCTGACAGTAACCAGAGAAAGAGAGGTTGGTGAAGAAAAGTAGAAGAAATGATAACAGGAACTAACATCTCAGAGATGTTCCACAAGATTAAATGTAACTATAAACTGCTAAAAAAAAAGGGGGAGGGGGGGGCAGCAGTGTGTTGCTGTGGTATAAGAGTAACAAGTAGCAAGGGAGCTAACACTGGACAAACTAATTTATTGTGCATTTAAAACCAGTAGCCAAGTTCAGCAAGCTAGCTAACATTAGACAAGCCTGTTTTACCTAGCTAACGTTTAATGTTGCTTGGCTAGCAGGAGCTCTATGGCATTATTTAGATATCCAAGCTAGTTTATGTTAGACAAACTACTGTTTGCGCATCTAAAGCCGAGTTAAAACAAAGTAGACAGTTCGCTATCAATCTACCTGACATCAGATTATTGAATTATTTTACTGTATATTTAAAATGATGAGCCAGGTTTGCTAGCTATCTGTTTAGCTTAGCTAATATTAATGTTGCTTGTCTAGCAGCAGCTGTATGACATTATTTAGATAACAAGGTTCTCTACCAAGCTAGCTAAAGTTAAACAAAAATATAAAATATTCAGTTGTGCATTTAAAACCAGCTAACCTTGGACTGTTTGATTATTTTGTTGTGTGTGTATATATAGCCAAGTTCACTAGCGAGATTGCTGGCATCAGGGAAACTGTTGTGTAATTAAAACCAGTGTTTTATGCAGTTAAAGCGAAGACTAGTGGTGATGACGCATGCTTAAGTACGGAAGTGTCTGCAGGTGTGTTATGCGTTGTTTCATCTGACTCGGTGTGTCGCTGAGTGTGTGTATGTGTTTCTAGTAAAATGTATACGGCCGTGGCATGCGGGCTTGTGTTTTTGGTTCCAACATGGCGGCCTCAGTTTGCGGTGTGTTAGTGCAATCTCAAAGCCGACACTCACACCGACACACTCCATTTTCTCTTCATCCCATAGCGGGCTCTGTTATTCTCTTTCATCTTGCCCCCTATGCAGCCTATCTTTTTCTCTCCCATCCCATCACCCCTTTGCTATGGTGTGTGTGTGTGTGTGTGTGTGTGTGTGTATTGATGTGTTTTACTCCACAGAATGGGCACGCAGTGCGAATCAAAGTCCGAGATAAGATCACAGATTGCTGAAACGAGGCTTCGCTTCCATTTCATTACTATACAGAGGAGCAGGATGTGAACATGGAGGCCTTTCAAACCCACCGAGTTGTATTCCAAATCTATATGGGTCTATAGGACCGAGTCCACTAGAAAGGACTGCCTGTCAGTTATTGAATACTAAAACAGAATTGAAATGTTGAAGAAAAGCTGGTTTTAACGCAACGTATTTTGGACAAACTGAATCATATACGTTCTTAACATTGTGTTAATCTTTGATGACAAACACCTGATACTGACCGCAATTATATACTAATACTTATTAATTAATTATGCTTACTATTAGTGGATGTGATAATAATAATAATAATAGTAATAATACAGTGATATAAATATTAGTCTGTTAACCTTCAGTTGCTCAGCCTTGTGCTTGATTTCGATTCTGTTTCAGCCTCTTTAGATAAAAGCATCTGCCAAATGAATAAAAGTCTTATGCTTTATCGTCTCAGCGGCCTTCCGTCTATAAGAACTCACTGTATTGGACACGTCTTTAAGCACAAAGACTGAAGGAAAAGTGTATTAGACATTTTGACTTTTATTTTTTTTTCTTACACTGAACTGTAGATGATTTAAACTTCACCAATCAAATCCTAAATCTAACCAAAAACTATCCACACATATTACCAGTAACTGCCATTAAAGTGAACTAGAACAGAAGTAGGACTAGAAGTAGACGTTAGTGTATATAATGCAATGGAGTCGAGTAGAATAGAATAGAGTAGAATACAGTGTATTACAATAGAAGAAAGTAGAGTAGAACAGAAAAGAATGTGATATCATAGAAAGGAATGGAGTCGATTAGAATTGAATAAAATAGAATGTAATTGAGTAGAGCGGGATGGTAGAATGGAGCAGACTATAGAATAGAGTAAAGTAGAATGGAGTAGAATAAAATGGTAAAAGAATAGGGTCGAATAGAATACAGAAGAATTGAGTAGAATAGCATGGAGCACACTAAAGTGGAGTAGAATAGAGTTGAATAAAACATTCAAATAGAATAGAGTGGAACCGAATAGAGTATATTATATATTGTAGTAGCAGTAGTAGTAGACCAGGACAGAGTAGAATAGAATAAAGTTGTTTAAAATAGAATCTGATGAACTAAAAGCAATTCTTTGTAGTGCACTTACATTTGTTCACATTTACTACTACTATACTACAACCCCAATTCCAAAAAAGGTTGGGACACTGTGTAAAATGTAAATAAAAACAGAATGCAATGATTTGAAAATCCTATAAACGCATATGTTATTCACAGTAGAACATAGAAAACATATCAAATGTTTAAACTGAGGAAATGGACCATTTTAAGAAAAAAATAAGGTCATTTTGAACCGGGGCAACGAAAGGCTGGAAAAGTAAAAGAAACAGCTGGAGGAACATTTTGCAACTAATTAGGTTAATTAGCAACAGGTCAGTAACGTGATTGGGTATAAAAAGTGTATCTTAGAGAAGCGGAGTCTCTCAGATGTAAAGATGGGATGGAATCTGGATGGAAGCAGATGTTGCTCTAAAACCTGTACATACCTTTCGGCATTGACGGTGCCTTTCCAGATGTGCAAGCTGCCCATTCCATAGGCACTAATGCACCCCCATGCCATCAGAGATGAAAATCACGGGCATGCAATATTGATTTTCACCCTTGTCCCTTGCGCACAGAGATTTGCCCAGATTCTCTGAACCTTTTGATGATATTATGTACTGTAGATGATGAGATATCCATAGTCTTCGCAATTTAACGTTGAGGAACATTATTCTGAAATTGTTCCACAAACTGTAGACGCAGTTTTTCGAGTAGAATAAAGAAAAGTAGATTAGAATGGAGCGGAGCGGTAAAGAATTAGAATTAGAGTAGAATAGAATGGAGCAGAATATAGTAGAGTAGAATAGAAGATAATCTAATAGTGTTGAATAGAAGAGGATATAATAGAGTAGTATAAAAAAACAAACAAACAGTAGAATAAAAGAGAGCATGGAGTAGAAGAGCGTCAAATAGGAAAGAACTGGGAGTGAAAAATAGGGTAGTTTAGAATAGAATTTGAAATAAAATGAAATGAAATGAATGAAAATGAAATAAAAGATTCTTTGTAGTGCACTTAGATTTTATTTTATTTTTAATCATTTACACTTACTACTATAAAGTAGAATAGCATAGAGTTGAACAGAATAAAACAGAGCGGAATTGCGTAGAATTAGACGGTACGATATGATAGAATAGAATAGACTAAAATAAAACAGAGTAGAATAAAACTGAGTTGAAGCGAGTAGAATAGTGTAGAGGAGAGTACAATATAAATATAGTACAAACGAAGTGAATGCAGTAGAATAGAAGAGAATATAGAGTATAGTAAAGTAGAACTGAATAGAATTGTAGCATATGGGAGCAAATCTAAATTGATATGCACAAAACAGGCAGTCTGGGGTAAAAAGCTGAAAATATGAAAATGCAGGCAGCAGTGGAGCATCAAAAGATTGAAACATAAAACACAGAGGAGATTGCATAGAGGCGCAAATAACGCATGGGAGACTTCACAAAGAAAATAAAGGAGTATAAAGCTGAGTGTAAAACTTTGCACCCCCTCCAATTATCTCTATTTTCTAATTTATCTGCAAAAACTTATAATCCCAAGATGTTAAAAAAATAAAACATGAATGCATCGTTAAACAAAACAACAATATTCTATTACAACCGATACTACAACTGTGAGGATCCTCATTTGTAAGTCGCTCTGGTTAAGAGCGTCTGCTAAATGAATAAATTTAAATATAAATGTAAATGATCCAAATGTTGTTCAGAGGACAGTAAAGAGGCTGGAGGCCAGAGGTTGAGGTTATTAGCAAACATGTATTTCTCATTAAAAGTTTATATCTTAACATACTCTATTTGGCGATTTTTGTTACTTCTTATGATAAGCAAGGGACGTCTGTTTAACCTAATGCACTACATTTCTTTTGGTTTCCTGTAAATTATTAGCTTTGTCCTAATGGTAAGCACTAAACTCTAAGCATGCACTGATTGGAATGACAAGTCAACATGCGCAACCTGGTTCTAACTACACAATGATAATTGGGGGTGTGGCTAAGGTACACGAGTGAGCCAATCGGGAGCTGTTCTTATATGATCAAATTATAGTGGAATATAGTTTCAGGTTCCAGATTAGACAGAACGAATATACAAGGATCTGATAAATTGTGTGTGTACCCACTTACTAAATATAGTAGTAGGAAGCAATATTCAAGGTGTGTGTGTGTGTGTGTGTGTGTGTGTGTGTGTGTGTGTGTGTGTTATTTGTTCTTGATAGCCGTGCCGAGTTTGGATCTCGAAGAAACTCCTGGAAGAGTAAAACTGAAAGTCGACCTTAATTACGAAACTTACCCTTAATTACGGATAAAGAGCAACATGATTAATGTGATGAGTAGTGTTGAAACACTATACAAAACAGGATATGCCTGAAACTAGAAAATAAGAGTGTAGACATGAGGAAAGGATAACGATCGTTCTTTCTGGCTTTTTTGAGTGCCGTCGGTACTGAAGTTGTAAGCTTTACTGAGGTAATCGTCCGAGTTTGTAGAAACCTCCGTCGTCATAGTTTGATATCCTGAGACAAAATTTCGAGACACTTTAACAAAGGGTTTAATTGACCTTCGAAAAAGGGCGATAATGTGCTCCGGCAAATTTAATACTTGCCCTTCCTTAATGCGCAATCTCTGTTCCTGAATTGATTTTTCAAGGTGCGGTAATAATTCACAGTAGGTGTTATCGAGTTAGCAAACGTTTTTATACTAGCAGAGCTTCAATAAATCAAGGCCAAACAATGCAGTTTGGATACGAAGCGCATTGTAAATGAACTGCAGAGTTTTTAAATAAGATAAAATGCACTGTATTTGTGTAATTTATTGGAAAGTCTTAGTGGATCTAGGCTCTTAATTTGGTGCTGGGGTAAGATGCTTCTGGAAGATTCTGTGCTGCTCTGGGTTAAACCCTTAATGTCAACAATGCCCGTGTTTATGCTTTAACAATGATGCCTGGTGTGAATGGGAATGGATGGGAAAGCATCCATCGTGGGCATCTTCTGACGAATTCACATCCAGCTAGAAAACAGCTTTCCAGTGGTTAGAAAAGACCCGGTATATTTAGATGCACCTTTGCTCACCTCCCCAACAAATCATAAACTACTTTTATTTCCATAAAAAAAAAAATATCCAATTCAGCTTGTGTGAATGTTTCCGTGTCAACAGTTTCAGTGGAAACTAAAAAGCGGCTGCCACTCGACAAAGACGCATAATTGTAGTGGTGCTTCTGAAAACCGAAGCACTTCATCGACTGGAGAGAGGGAAAGAGAGAGAGAGAGATAAAGAGAAAGAGAGAGAGAGAGAGAGAGAGAGGGGAAATGAAGAGATGGAGGAAGTGAGGTCAAGTGGGAGGTTGAAAAGCTCTCGCTCGTCATATTGTTTTGACACTCGTATCTATCAGAGCGTCACGTTTCACTGCCTTACACTCATCACTGTGAATATGCGATGGAAGAGATACAGATGGCATCGCGCTACCCAGAGTGTGGAAGAGAGGTGAACCGGTGGATGGATAGCAGAAGAGGAGGATGGACAGATTAGAAAGTGAAAGACGATGCAAAGGAAGGCAGCAGATAGAGGTGTCCTCATTAGGGTGCTGTGGATGGAGTATGATTGCAGCGGAGTCAGAAAAGAGAGATACCCTGTACACACACACACTCTGTGTTTTCTCGCACCTCCAGATATCATTATCTGGAGCAGGAGATGATGGTGTCATCGATTGTGGAGTCGGGAGTGTTTCATTTGCTCCAGGGCACACATCTACCTCTCTCTCTCTCTCTCTATATATCTCTCTCTCTCTCTCGTGCTCTCTCTCTCTGATTGCTTTATTGCTCCGAGTCACCAGGGAAAATTAACGGAGGACAGGATGGGAGGATGGAGGCAGGAGGTTTAGTCGCTCGGAGCTTCACAAAAACACACGGCAGCTGCTCCAGTTTCGACTCCCCTGCGTTTCATTACCGTTTCCAGCGTGACCTCACCGACTTCCCCTAATGACCCGGGAAGTGATCACCTACTTGTGTTACTGAATTGTTCAGCTTGCACACACATTTGAAGCAATTTTAGCCATTTTTTTCCATTCTGGATGGAAAAATTTTGTTCCATTCTGGATCAACTGCCTTAAGTATGCACCGCTTTTGACACACCCTGTTTAATTAGGCAGCATTTTAACCAAAAACTAAAAACCTTGGACAGCTATCACATTCGGTATGCCAATCAGTTACAGTATGTTTTTATTTGTATCGCGCTTTTAACAACTGTTACAATGCAGCTTTGCAGAAATCCAGATGTAGATTTCAATCCCTAATGAACAAGCCAGAGGCGACAGTCATGAGGAAAGCTTCCCTCAGACAACACGAGGAATCAAAAGGAACCCATCATCTTCTGGGTAACACCAGATAGTGGGATTATACTGCAAATTATTATTGTTCTAAAATGATATACTATAAAGCCAAACACTGCTGGAGCCTGGATTATACTTGTTTTTAACTACGCCTACACAAGATGGCTGCCGCACCTATTACGGGGTATTTTGGAGCGTTGCTTGTATACATCTTCAGAAATTAGTGCTGTGTGTCTGCATGGTGTAATATTGTAATGTAAACAGAGGTGGCGCTGTAGTATGAGGAACATACTGTATGTGATGTATGTACATACTCTCGCGGGACACAGTGGCTTGGTGGTTAGCATGTTTGCCTCGCACCTCCAGGGATGGGGATTCAATTCTGCCTCCACCCTGTGTGCGTGGAGTTTGCATGTTCTCCCTGTGCTTCGGGGGTTTCCTCCAGGTGCTCTGGTTTTCTCCCCCAGTTCAAAACATGCATTGTAGGCTGATTGGCATTTCAAAGTTATGTGTAGTGTGTGAATGGGTGTGTGATTGTGCCCTGCGATGGGTTGGCACCCTGTCCAGGGTGTCCCCTGCCTCATGCCCCGAGTCCCCTGGGATAGGCTCCAGGTTCCCCGTGACCCCGTGTGATAAGCGGTATGGAAAATGAATGGATGGATACATACTTGGATGGATAAATGGATGGCTACATACTCTCCATTTTCATGGAGAGATTAAGTTATTGGCTGCCACAACTGTTTCCACTGTCTTCGCAAGACAATCAAAATTAGCCTTTACGTCCACCATGTTCATTGTTGACCTGCGAAGATATTTCAGTGTTGGCTTGAGATGTTTCAGCCCTACCTTGTGCCCTAGTGGATATAAAGTATTTGCTCATTCTAGGATGAGCACAGGACGTGTGGTGTTTATGATTACGGCAACACTTTAGTATCCAGTGTTCTTCAGGGCCACTTACATTTGTAAGCAAAGCTGAATTTATAAGGCGTTATGACCTTGCTCAAGGACCCAGTGACAGCTTGACGGGACAGGTAGTCTTACTCCCAACCTTCCAATCAGCAGTCCAGAACACTAACTGCTGAGACACTACTGTCCATTCAATCTGATATTTCCACTTCAATTGGACCACCAGTTGGCTCTCCATGTTTGTTGAAACTTTCATAAGACTTTGGTCTTGTGAACAGAATTGTGCGAATGCAGACATCAAGAAGGACAGTTGAGATGCTGCCTTCAAATTTGGCCCAGCTTACAGGGCATTTATCTTTGTATTGTAGTCTATAAATTGTAGCCTATACATTTTCTTAAGAGCGTGCAACTCCTTGCCCAAAAATTGTTGCCTACCATTAACCTTCCTTCCTATTAGAATGCAGTGTAAGCTTCCTTTTTTTTTTTGAAACAGATAACATGCTAATTAGCAAGGGTGTGAACTTGCTAGCAGAGTAAAGTAACACACTTCCATCAGCTGTCACGTCTATGGAGAAGTCAGGCGAATAAAATAAACCCAATCTGTACTGATATTCAGAGGTTAAAATTCTGAAAAATTGCATTTGCGTCAGATTGCAGCAATATGTTCTGGGCAATTTCTGTTCTGCAGTGAGTCTACAGTGGTTGGAGTCAGCTGTCAGAGTTATGCAACAACACTTTAAATGGCATCAAGGGGGGTTGACGACAATATAAGTCTTGTGATTTTGTGCTATGTGATGTCCAATAGCTTCTTCCTCCATTTCTCAATAGCGTCTTTATTCACAATGATGCCACAAGAGGTTGTGATATTCTGGTTGAATGTTTGATTTATTAGTTTGCCTCATGAGCATGAGCACATGGTTTCAGATCATCAACAAACACTATTTCAACAATGGTGAGATTCAGAAGGATCTTACAGTTACAATCTAAAATATATGATCAGCTTGATTTTCTGCTAAAATTTATAGTGTTTTACCTGAAGAATAGCATTATATTATGTAACAATACTACTGTATATGAATGGGTCTGGGTCAACATTATGTTCCCAGGGCTCTATATTACGGTGAATTATGTTTCAAGGGCACAATATTTGCTAAATGAAAAATTCTAGAAACAGCACAATGGTTTATTCAAGCTATATTACAAGAACGCTGTGTTTCCAGGCCATTTGATTCATCCGTTTATTTACAAGCATAGATATTCTGATATTAAATATTCAGGGAAAAATAAGACCTAAAATCGTGTGTGGACATGTTTATTTCAAATACATCCTTAATAAAACCTACTTGGGTGTAAATGAGTTAGTAAGTCAGTCAAATTCAATGATAGATTTGAAATTATTTTTAAAAATTATCTTTGAAAAAATGCACAAAGGTTGACACCTGGGTGTTTTAAGGTAGAGCACATAGTGACTGCACTTAACGTCTGTCATACTGAGTGAACATACAAAACATTGAGTGAACAAAAAAAAAAAAAAAAACGTAATTTTAAATAATTTTCTAAAAGTTAAACATGGCCATGGAAAATTCTATCATAAGGCAGTGGAAATATTGGGCCTTCTGTATATGGTGCCCGAAATGCTAGCGTTTTAAAAGGAACATCAGAACTATGTTTATGAGCTACAGTTTAGCATTAGAGATGATTTAATTATGACTGAATCCTCGTACACTAGTAAGTAAAGAATAAAATAAAAAAAAAAAAATTTTTTAAGACAATTTCCTACAATTTTTCATTTATCCGTTAATACAATTTTTTTAAAACCCATTTATAGTTGCATTTAATGTTGTGGAGCAGCAAGATTCTGTTATCATTCATGTTATAAAAAAGCAATTGTCTCTTCTGTTGGAATCTTACATCTTGCTGGTGAAGTTAATAAAACACAATAACGCAGCTTGCCATGTTACCGAGAAACCGGGAGAAGACTTTCCCATGGTGGAAAACCTCCTGAAAAGCACTGACCCTGAGACTCCTTCCATAAATGTTAAATAAACATCACCTTGCAGAAAATGTAACCATACTGTATATGTTTTGTTTAAGCTTAGACTAGTCTTAGACTAGTTCCTGTGAGTTAGCCGTTTTAAACAGTAATGTATCAGAATGAGTGTATTGATATAAATCTGTGATTTGAATTATAACCAGCAATACTGTCAGGGGTGCTGTTATAGAAAATTAATCAGCAGCTTCCGACCAATCAGAATTGGGAATTAGAATTAGGATTAGCTGATTTAAGGCTATATTTCTTTACACAATTATTTGACTTTTTCATTCGTATACCAACTTGCATCTTTGGAGCCATTCCTCAGTGATAACCCTGATGTACACTCGGAGTGAATTATGGGTAATACTGATGCTCGCTGACCTCCTGGGAGTAACGCTATATCTATAGACATTCGAGCATAAAATAACTACTATAAAGAAGTCTCGTTATGAAGGAATCAGAGTGTTCTAGCAACGAGAAGAGACTTAAAATTACCACCGATCTGGTAAACAACATTGGCTAGGGATGAATTGTAGCTCTGGGGACACAGCCACATTGTACAAGCCTTTCAGTGGGTGGTCTCGACATCCCATAATGCACTGGTGGCTCATCTGTGAAGTGTGTTTAAACAGAGACTGGGGTTTTATGGGGCAGAACGGATAGATAGGTGTCAGAATGGGGGAGAGATGATTGAGGACGCCATTCAACACACACACACACACACACACACACACACACACACACACACACACACACACTCTCTCTCTCTCTCTCTGTTAGTGGGATGTGATGCCCTTTAGACTGATGAAGCTGTTGCCTCTGTTGTTTCTTATCAGCCATTTCCTATCCACCTTTCATATCTGATATAAGAAGTGTACTTATTCTAAGTGCACTACAGAGATCGGATTCTTACAACGCTGATCCGTATTATTCAAGACTGTATTATCTAATCTGTTGTTTATCTGCGTGAAATTCTTGTGTGAAAATGAAAGTACACCAAACACAGACAGAAATACATTTATACTCAGACATACAGATATTCTTTATCTCTGACTAAACATAGCACCCCCCCCCCTCCCCCCTCCCACCTCTCCTCCAGCCATTTATCTTTGTGCCCTCTATCTGACGTGATTAATATGGCAGGTCTGTCCCCTTTATGTTTGCTATAAATCATACAGGCGGGTCCAAAAGGCTGCGTCCACTCACAATGAACTGTTTTTATTTCACCATTTATCAAAAGCTACAATAAAAGAAAGTTATTCCGTTGATAATTAATATTCGAGAATGCATTATTTCAGATCGAGACAAATCCATTGTTTTGGCTGTTTGAGAAATGTGGTACGGCTTTATTTTAAGGTTCTGCAATGAATTAATTGTGATCAAACAATTAATAATGTGCTAGGAAATTAAGACAGATGAATTGCAAGCATAAGTAGAATTTGGGTTCCAAATACTTTAGTCTAAAACTACCTTACCTTCACCCTTATTAGCCATTTTTTTTTTTTTTTTTGTATATTAATATTTAAAAAGAATAACACATTTAATAAATATGTTGTGCTCAAACATACAGGGATATTGTATAGTTCTATATAACTTCCTATAATGTCTAAGAAGGTTAGAGATACTTATAGACACTTGTTTAAGGATGAAGGGTTTTACATGTGTGCAACATCATATTTATACCCCAGGGAAACAGGACATAGTTAAAGACAATGATAACATTCCTAGGGACTAAGAGAAAGTAATAAATAATATAAAAAATAATATAATGTATATTTTTTAAGAATGATAATTTGCTTGCATTGACTTAAACAGTTCCTTGGGGATGTCAATAGTTCTGACACATATTTTTGAAAATGCTATTGTTTTAAGGCAAAACTCTACAGTGTCATTATGATATACGTGTCAATTTCCATTATAACGCTTATAAACCACCTATAAGCAACTAGAGTGCAAACATTTTCCTCAAAATCAGTTGTTTTTTTCTATATTTATAACCAAAAATCTCTGTTTCTAGAACAACTGCATTCATGAAATTTTTCATATTCATTCGCATCTCTAATTAGAAATAAAATATAGAGGCATTTCCCAAAACTTTGATTATTTTTAAAATACCAATCGATATTAAACTGAACAATGTCATGAGATATATTCTTCATAACAGATTATGATTAAACTATAAATAAATGATATTCCAACGAAATCTCAGTAAAAGTCTTTCTCTGAGAGTGTCTTTATAGAGAAATAAATATTTAAATTCTAACAAGATCAAAGGATAATTTTTTTTTTTTGGTTTGTTTTATTAAGTATGCACATTTATGCATAATTATTTAGATGAAGCCAAATTTTCATGAATACATGTAATTTAAAAAAAAAAAAGTTCCAGTCAAAAAACAAACAAACAAACAACAACAAAAAAAACTTTTCATAAGAATATCAGCATCAACTGGCAAAGTTTTATTGTGATATAATAAAAAATAAATAAAAAATCCATCTGTTCATTCTGAGATACTTTTCTGCTCACCACGGTTGTAAAGAGTGGTTATTTTATTTGACTTACCCTAGCCTCAAACGTACTGTAGCTGCCTATGGTCACCTTGTTCCTGTCAAGTAGTAGCTTTGTTTTTTTTTGTTTTGCTATAACAAAGATGAATATTTTCTCATATTGTTTGAGTGGAAATTTATAATTATTGTATACGATGTTTATCAGATGCAATCTTTTTACTCATTTTCATGAAGAGTGTTGATCATTATGGAGGCCATAGTATAGATCACTTTAAAGGTATACAGTTACTACCGACTGTAGCCCATATGTAGTTCTGCAGAGGTTGTCACTTCCCATCGGAAAGGGACCGAGCGCTGTGCGGATATCCCTTCTCGGCACACTCGGATGTAACCCATCCCTCTGAAGAATATAATCTACTAAAATATAATCCAATTTACGATGATCACTCTTCGTAGGCAGCGTGGTGTTTGTTACAGCCTTCAGTGCTGAAATATGACCATGTGGAAGTTTGTAATTGTTGCAGACTGTAGAAAATTATGTAGTGAGCGGAGATCCTTAATCGCACTCTATTTGATATATTGCGCACTTCCTAGGGTGATGCCAATATATCATATCCTATGTGGTGTAGAAAGCTGAATGGCTCCATATTGAAAACGTAGCGCGCTAGATTATTTCATCGCACTCATCATACTGCACTGATAATGTGAGGTGGAAGCAAAACAGCAGTTTAGACACAATTAGGTTCACTTCCCTCCACTAATATCGGCCCCCTCGGTAAATATGAGCAAAGAAGGCTGTGAAGAATTGTCTTTATTGTTTAAACGTTTGATCTTTAATTTTAAAAATTACAAAAATACTCTGCTATCATGGATATCAAACAATTGCAAACCCAACACAGGTTTATCAAAAAAAAAAAAAAAAAAAAAAAAAAAAAACTTAGTTAAATATAGATGTGCAACAATTATTGGCACCCTATTAGTCAATACTTTGTGCTACTTCCCTTTGCCAAGATAACATCACTGAGTCTTCTCCTATAATGCCTGATGAGGTTGGAGAATACATGGCAAGGGATCTGAGACCATTCCTCCATACAGAATCTCTCTAGATCCTTAAATTTACGAGGTCCACGCTGGCGGACTCTCCTTTTCAGTTCACCCCACAGGTTTTCTATGTGTTTCAAGTCGGGAGACTGGGATGGCCAGGGCAGGACCTTGATTTTGTGAACAGTAAACCATTTTTGGTGATTTTGGCACGCACACAGAGGTAGCCATATGGAAAAGTACCTCATGCCCACTTTTAAATATGGTGGTGGCTCTTTAATGTTTGCCAATATTAGTGGAGGGCACGGAGTATATTTAACTAGATAGGGTTTTATATCATACCCTGTATAGTGCACAGTCTGAATGGCTCCATATTAGGATGCAGTGTGGAAGTTATTATTTCGTACGCTATGTTGTACAATTCTAGAAGTAATACCGAGATGAATCCCAAATTGCTCCTGATTAGACAAATAATGCACTTCTTAGGGTGCAGAAGCCATTTCTTTCTATTTTTTTTCTTTTTTCTTTTTTATTCCGTATGTACTGCCTGGAGCTGACTTTGAAATTGTTCTTTTTAGGACATAGTTCACTAGATAGGGTGTAGAATTCATTATTTCATACCTGGTGTATTGCACTATATCATCTAGAGTGCTAGTAAAGGTAAATGGGTCCAGAATCACAAATGGCTTCATATTGGACATATAGCATGCTAGATAGTGTGTAAGGGTGATTATTTCAGGTAATAGGGAATCAAAATGGCTCCATATTGAAAGTGTAGTGCACTAGATAGGGAGTAGAATGATTTTTTTCTTCTTTTTTTAGTATTCTTATTTTACTGCACATTTAATGGGAATCGGAGGTAGAGTGCAAAACCAGACATTATTAGATATATACTACACTAGACAGAGTGTTATACTGTATCATATCCTAGTGTGAAGGGTTCATAACATACTCAATCAATGTGCACGGACTGAATCTTAAATGGCTCCGTGTTCAAATTAAAGCGCACTACAATGCGATGTAGGAAGCATTGTTTCATCCACTATGTGTTACAATACTAAAAAGTATCTCCAATTGCCCCCGATTGGACAAATAACGCATTTCATAGGGTGTATAGTGTTAAATCCCACTTGAACATGCGGTGCACTAGATACAATCTATTATTTTATACCCAGTCTACTGTTCTAGTGTAGTCAAATGGGTACTGAATATCAACTGGCTCCTGGACAAATAGTGTGCTAGATAGGGTGTAAAAGTCATAATTTCATATCCTATATAGCCTAATTGGCTCCCCATTAGGCAGACCTGAAGAACTTCAAAAGGGTGTAAAATGTATTATTTTATACCCAAGCTAGCAATAGGGCTTGCATCTCAAATGGCTCCATATTGGAGAAGTGCATTAAATAGTATGTAGAATGTGTTAATTTATCCCTAATATAGTGTTCTACCCTGCTAAAAAACAAACAAACAAACAAACAAACCAATAGAAATCATTACAGAAAATGTAATGCTTTAATGGTTATAATGTGAATTGTATTGGTTTAATGGAAACTGTATTGGTCATTGTGGGACCAATCTAATGTTTATGTCTAGTGGAAACCAATACAAACCATTAAATCCTAATAGAATATGGCCCAAAACACACTGCATTTGTTAATGGTTTTAATGGTATTTGTTGTGGAAACCACTAGAATTTCTGTAATGGTTTCTATTGTTTTATTCAGCGGTATAGTGTAAATGTACAGTAATGTACAAATAGTGCACCAGATAGGATGTAGCAGTCACAACTGTTCCCTGTGTTGCTATCCAAAGTGTGTCATAAGGTAAAGCAGTTGCACTCACTGGGTTTTAAGGGTTAAGTGACTTAGCATTTAGCCACCGTGGAACATTTAAACGCTCTCCCCACACAGATAAGCAGAGTTTCAGTGGTTTATCCCGTCCTTTCTTCCTGCGCTTGTGTTCATTCGTCTGTGCAGTGGCTGAGATGCTGAAGGATACACTCCAGTGATCGTCATCCTAAAAGACGCCCTCCCCTCCATCCCGCCTTCTCTCGCTCCATTTCCTAGTGCTGTTCCAGATGTACACCGCTGCACCCACATACAGAGACAGAGGAGACAGAGAGAGACAGAGACAGAGAGAGACAGAGTTCAGGGTAAATGGGGAAATGGGATGACAGAGGGAGGGGGTGTTTTCTTCTCATTATGGAACCTGGAGCTCTACAGATTATAGACATATAAAATCGTTTTATGTATTTGTTTCCCTATAATCATTTTCCACTCTCATCATTTTGGTAATTCGTCCATTAAAAATTAATAGTAACAATTCAAAAAACCGTATGTGACTGCAGTAAGTTAAGCTAAGCAGGTTGAGCGAACAAAAGTAACAAGGCGTTAACTAATGAAGCTGAACTAGTGAAGGCAATGGTGCTAACTTGGGGCTGAGCTAACAGGCTGTGGTGCTATTTATGCCACCTAAGCACAATAGCAGCTAACCTACACAGCCTCTAAAGCCTAAAAAAAGTGGTATGAGACTACCCAAACCTCAAATATTAATTACGAACTAATATACTGACTAAGTAAGTAAGTAGTTTCCGCTACAAAGTACAAACACTAGAACTATACAGAGAACCGCATCCAGAACGCTCTCTAAAATTCACGATACTGAAATTTCTACTTCCTGGTCAGGGAGCTAGTTGCTGATATACATAAATGAATATGACCAAAAAACGAACAAAAACTTTCATCCAGTAGAGAAACTGTACTCCTGCCATCTCGGAAACTCGGGTATCAAAATGATCTGGTGATTACGACTTGAGAGGTCATTCATGTGCAACTTCCTAGTGGGAAACTCGTATTTACGGTAATTCCGATTGCATGTGAAGGCAGCATTAGCCCAACTTTGCCCCAACAACAGTGACTCGGGTGAGCAGACCGAGCTAATGAAGCCTATACATCTAAGAAAGCTCAGCTGATGTAATTAAAACGATCTCCACTAAGTGAGTGACTCCGGCACTAACCAGGCCAGCTACAGTGTGTGTTAGCTTTTCTGTGAAAATGAGCATTTGCCAAAGTAACCACCTTAAACCATATCTAAATGTTATGAGGACACATTTCTTTTGATAATAAGCTGCACAAACTCGGCACCAAATCCAAGACATTTCTGTAATTTCGTGTGATTTGGTGCGATCTCATCCATGTGCTTGGCCTTTTAGAAATCGTTCTAAAAATCTCTCTAACCTTTCAGGTTGTCAGTGTAAAGGACATCTTAATGGCCATTTCAGTCAACTGCTCTTCTGCTGAACATGGAATATAATTGCTATAATAATGAAACTGAATTGAACTGAATACGCAATATGACGATAAGAAATGACATCATCGAACGAGAACAGCCAAACGCTCCACTAAAGCATTTCTCCATGTAAAAGCTACACTTGTCTACATTTCCACTGTTGTCTGCGCTGTTTTGAGAAGACAAAACACTGGACTGAAGCCAATTATTATTATTATTATTATTATTATTATTATTATCGCCCCCTCCTCCATACACACAAACTGATTTACTGCCAGTGATAAAGAGATTGTGGGTCTGATGATGATTAGACAAAGGTATTTACTCTAGGTGCACATGTTCATGTGTGTGTGTGTGTGTGTGTGTGTGTGTGTGTGTTGTGTGTGTTTGTGCATATGTGGGTGTTTGTGCACAAACCACAGACCAATTAAAAGGGCAGAGGAGGGAATATTTTGCAGACGGGGAAGAAGATAGGTTAAATGGGGTGTTATGATTTAAATGCGCACTCCTGAGGATAAAAGAGAGCAACAACAACATCCTGTTTTCTGCCTGTGGTGTTCAGTATATGAATTCAATTTATAAAGCTACAGTGAAAGGAAAGTAGGAATCTAGGACTACTTCCAGATAATAGATATCCATTTTCTAGGATACTGTAATGCTGTGTTTCATAATAGTTCATTAATTGTCATTACACTTCAGTGCTGGTGAGTTCTCCATTCTGATCAGATGCTGTTAATTAATTTTCTAGCGTGGTTAATAATAGTGATAAAAACTGATAATAGTGCTGGGTCTCTATGAATGCTCGTGTTGTGATATGGTATTGTTTCTATAGTAAAAACGCGACCTAACGCTAATAATAAACAGCATGGTATTTACATAGGAAAAACGTATACAGTAATTGCTGATGTGGTGAAAGGAAATGTTTATTTAACGTTTATGGAAGGAGTCTCCAGTGTCAGAGGTGAAGCTGTAAGCTTTTTTTCCGCCGTTACAAGACGAGCTGTATCCCCCCCCCCTTTTTTTTTATTTATTAACTTCAAGAGAGAGAGAAAAAAGAGAAGCTGGTGAAAGAACAACTGTTTATAACTATTATAATGTATGGTACATGACAAAAGGAGCTACCTGGATGTTCCACAGCGTTAAATGTAACTATAAATGGATAAAAAAAAAATCATTATTGAATAAATCATCACATTATTTATAATTTACATCATTATTTAATAAATGAATAAATTGCTGTGGTAAAGGAGAAATAAAACATGGTGTTATGGGAATATAATCAACTTCCCTGTCCCCCTATCCTGTTCCCACATCGTTTTATTCTTTCTCCACCTGCAGTTTATGTCTGATCCGAGATTCACATTTAGTCTGAGACTTTTCTGGAAACGAGAAGCAAAACACAGTATGTCCACGCTCTTATAGGTCTGGGACATAATAACGTAGCCACTGGAGAATCTTTAACCTTTTAGCCTCAGCGTTTTATTACTAGTCTTCTGGTTGTTAAATCTAGTTGGCGATGTGGCTTATGTGTCTTTAAACATCCAAGATAAGTAGGAGGTAGAAGCTCCCTATTATTTCATGATCATGTAATTAAATGTCTGAATGCAATATGAAGAACGGTTTTTATTCCATCTGGTATCAAACGTTAATCCATCATTTCCCACAGATGATAATTACAATTAATCCTTTATTTAACATGGTAAGGCATAGAAGTCAAAGAGGCTGGATGTAATTATGAAGTTATTTAACTTGGCATTAGAATATTTCTAGGGTTTAAATCCTAAGTCATGTCATTATTATTATTATTTTTTTTAACCTTTCTGTGTACATCAAATGATTAACAATTCTCACAAGTTCAGCAGCTCAGTAGGTGGCGATAATAAGATTTATTAGATTTGCTCCTGACGCCAGGCTAGTGCCTTGCATGGCAACTCTGTCATTGGTGTGTGAGTGTGTGTGTGAATGGCACAGCGCTGCTGAATCCTCGATTCTGATTGGTCAGAAGGTGTTGAGTAAGCAGTAAGATTTCAAATTGTAGTTATAGCATGATGAAGTGTAAATGCAACAACTGTGGTGGAAAACCTCTTCAACCAAAGGTAAAAAAAAAAACCCTCCCAGAGTCAAGGGGTCAAGATGCCAAGACTTTATCGAAGATACAACAAAGCCAAGACATCTGCGGATCGTCTGAATGAATACAATCATAGCGCGGGCTTTTAGACGGGGTTTTACCCCGTTTCTCTTTTAGTCACGCCCTGACCTTTTGCCACAATTAATGAATTAATACCTTATTTATAATTGTGGTGTGACCTCAGACAGCTTATTATTTAAAAAACAATTTATTTTTATAACATTACCACTAGTTTAAATGCTGGATTTGCCGTCCGGTCACTCTTAAAATGGCTGATTGTTTTTCAGTCACTCTTAATCATACGCTTAAATACTGATTTAACATCCTTGATCTCTTACATTGCCATCTTAGTCTTCTACATTGTCAGCACTGTGAGCACTAACATTTTCATGATTAAAGCACATTCAAAGTTATTTTAGGCCTTTGACAGAACATTTCTTGTTAATTAATTCACATTTTTGATTGAACCTGATGGATTATACAATAATCATACTCAAATCAAACTTTGATCAAGAAAAATACTCTACACAACACACTAAAATAAGATAAGATAAGATATTATGTCACCTTCATTGATCCCCCATAGGGGAAATTCAATTCTTCGAAATTCACTAGCTATGTCGAAAAGCCTGTTGAAAGGAAATGACACAGGAATGATAAATCAATTATTTCCAAAATAGCTGGTTTATCTTCCTACGATCTGATTGGCTGACTAGAGCTGACTGGCTTTGATTGGCAGTGCGAAGGTATAAGCTCACAAAGGAGTAGAAAACAGACTCTACTCCAAGAGTGTAAACAAAAACAGGTTAAGAAGACAAAACAACACTAATGCCAGGTTTACAAGGACATTTTTGAATCCATTAGGAAACACATTGCTATGAATTGCTGCTTCGATGGTTCAAGATTTGTCAGAATCTTAGTGAGAATCTGAGACGAGATCTACGGTATCATGCTAATCTATAATATCCTATGCTTATGTTTCATGTGAAATTGTATAATGGCTGCCATTTTGAGGAGTGAATAGGGAACTGATTGCATCAATGTCTTTGAGTCTGTGCTTCATTAAGAAGATTTATTTTCATTTATACTGATAATCGACTGCACTTCACTCCAGACAAGATCTTCAACAAGCAGCAGTGTAGCAGATCTGTGCTGTCTTATAGCTACAGTGGGTATAGAAAAGAATCACCCCCCTTTAAAATAATCACATTTTGTTGCTTTTCAGCCTGAAATGAAGACAGACACAGTTTTTGTTTTATCCAGCTGTATTTACTCAGTGCAACTTATAACATCCAAATGAAAGATATAACACCAAAAAAAATAAAATAAAATAAAAACAGAATCACTGAGTTGGAAAAAGGATCACCCCCTTGCTTTAATTTGCTTTAATTTTTTTAATTCCAGCCTTTAGTCTGTTGGGATATGTCTCTACTAACTTTGCACATCTAGACTTTGCAATATTTGCCCACTCTTCTCTGCAGAACTGCTCAAGTTCAGTTAAATTTGATGGTGACCGTTTGTGGACTGCAGTCTTCAAGTCATTCCACAGATTTTCAATGGGGTTTAAGTCTGGGCTCTGACTAGGCCATGCAAGGACATTCACCTTTTTCTCCTTCAACCACTGTGTGGTCAGTTTTGCTGTGTGCTTTGGGTCATTGTCATGTTGGAAGGTAAACCTTCTTCCCATTGACAACTTTCTGGCAGAGGGCAGCAGATTTTCCTCAAGAATTTGACGGTATTTTGCCCCATCCATTTTCCTTCTATCCTGACAAGTGCTCCAGTCCCTGCTGCAGAGAAACACCCCCATAACAGGATATTACCACCTCCATGCTTTACTGTAGGAATGGTGTTATTTGGATGGTGAGCTGTATTGGATTTCCGACAGACATATCGTTTGGTGTTGAGGCCAAATAATTCAATTTTAGTCTCATCTGACCATAACACCTTTTTCCATGTGGCCTCAGAATCTTCAAGGTGCGTTTTGGCAAAGCTCAGTCATTTTTAGGAGGGGGGTGATCCTTTTTCCAACTCAGTGATTCTGTTTTTTAATTTTTTCCTGACATGTTGGTGTTATATCTTTCACTTAGATGTTATAAGTTGCACTGAGTAAATACAGCTGGATAAAACAAAAACTGTGTCCGTCTTCATTTCAGGCTGAAAAGCAACAAAATGTGATTATTTTAAAGGTGGGTGATTCTTTTCTATACCCACTGCATATTAGCTAACTCGGTGCATTGTGGGACAACTGAAATGTTTATTAAGTTTGACAGCAAGTATTCCTAACATTAGCAAATCAGTCCCTCCAGAATTTTGCGATTTTGCCATCACTGAAATGAACGCGAAATCAAGCAAGCTCCACATTATTAGGAGGACCTTGCAACTTTAAAAAAAAAAAGAAAAATTACCAAAGATTTTCGACAGATTTGCACCAAGACTTGTCATGTAATGTCGTCACAACGCACGTTCAGCCAAAACCCTCCTCGATTCACGTGTCGAATGAGTGAAACTAAAAGGTCTCATTTACCAACAAACATCATTGTGAAAGACCGTGCAAAACAAACTCATACAACTGTAATTTCACTTCTTTTTTTCGGTAGTTTTCCAAAAAAAAAAAAAAAAAAACCTCTAAGTTGCATCGCAAATTTTGAAAAATTCTTCAGCACAATTGAGCACTTTTGGCTGCAAAAATCACAAAAACTGGCAAAAGTAAGTTAGTTAGCTGATATCGACTTACCCTCGCTTTATCAAGACGGTTTTTAGCAGTGTACTACACAGATGAAGATGACTGAAGCTCCGCCCCAGATGGTCTCCTCTCCTATTGGCTGATGCATTGATCCATCAAAGCATGATCCAACAAAAGTTCAGTTTTAGTATTTCTATTGTGAACTATTGTGTAATTTTCACAACCATAATGTTTTAGTGTCTATGGGTAACGTCAGAATGAACTCAAGAGACGGAAGAAAGGATAAAAAATAGAAGGAGAGATGATAACTATAAAAAAAAAAAAAAACCTCAGCTCTGCAGTAATAGTGTCATTTTTTTTATTGAATCAGCTTAGCAACAGGTCAGGTGATAACACCACACACACACACACACACACACACACACACACACACACACACACACACAGGTAAACGGTGTTGAAGGCCCACAGGTGCAGCAAATGAAATTTTATCTGTTACACCAAAATGAAACAAGTGGATTATTGCCGTGTGTGTGTGTGTGTGTGTGTGTGTGTGTGTGTGTGTGTGTGTGTGTGTGTGTGTGTTCTCAGTGGTTGGCATGTGTCAGTGTTGATAATTTCCCATGAGTTATTAAATTCATTTCACAATTAAGCTGACAGAGATCCTGCAGATGCCAACTCTCTCTTGTCGTCCAATTCTTCATCCTTTCTCACCTTCCCACCATTTTCCTTTCTCCTTTTCTTTTCTCACCGATTTTTCATCTTTTCATGTTCTCACATTTTTTCTTCTTGTTTTTCCCCCTCATTTCCTTCTTGTTTTTATCTTTATTTTTTCTTTCATTCATTCTTCTCCTGAAACCTGCTTCCTTTTCACTTCAGGATTTCTTTCCTTCAGGATTCCTCTGTCTTTCCTCTTTTCCATTTTCAGTTCTCCCTTTCTTTTTTCACTGCCAGTTTCTTCTTTTTCTCTCTCATTACCTCAAATTTATTTCTATACTTGTCTTTCCTCTCTCCCCACTTGTCGCTTCATTTTCTTCATTCCGTTTCATTCCAGTTACGCTTTTTTAGATGGCTATGACTTCGTTAGTGTTTACTCTGGTGTACACAGGTGTTTCTTTCATTCAGATGTTCACTCCACTCAGGAGTTTACTTATTCGCTCAAGTGTTCACTCAGGTGTTTACTCATTCACTCAGGTGTTTACTCATTCACTCAGGTGTTTACTCATTCACTCAGGTGTTTACACCTTTACTCAGGTGTTTACTCATTTACTCAGGTGTTTACATATTTACTCTATCTGTGTTTTTCTCTGTTTACTTTATCTGCTTGTCTTGAGGATATTAAATCCTGGCTTTCAAAAAATTTTCTGTTCTTAAACACAGATAAAATGGAGGTCATAGTTTTTAACTCCTCAGACCTCAAGCATCCAAATCACATTGATTTTAAGCACCTTAATTCATTTGTTTCCCCTTCAGTGCAAAACCTGGGTGTAGAGTTTGATAACTCTTTGAAATTCGATAAACAGATCAGTTCGGTCGTAGGCTCCGGCTTTTTCTTCCTTCGATCCCTTTCTAAAATTAAACCATTTCTTTCTGTAGCTTCCCTAGAGATTGCCATCCATGCCTTCATCACGTCAAGGCTGGATTACTGTAACTCGCTGTACTATGGCATTTCGAAAACCCAAATCTCTCGTTTATAGGTAGTACAAAATGCAGCAGCTCGATTTCTGAAGGGGTGTAAAAAATTTGATCATGTTACACCCATTCTGAGATCCCTGCACTGGCTGCCTGTTCAGTACAGAATTGAGTTTGAAATTCTTCTATTTGTCTTTATATCATTGAACAATTTAGCTCCGCCTTTATCTTACAAACCTACTCCACCCTTACATCCCTATAAGACGATTACAATCTGAGGAAAAACTTCTCCTCCAGATCCCTCGCACTCGTCTGAAGACGAGAGGAGATAGAGCGTTCGAAGTGGCTGGTCCTACTCTCTGGAACAATTTACCATCTCATATTAGACCGGCCTCCACTCTACCTGTGTTTAAATCTAGTCTAAAAACTCATCTTTTTTTCTCTGGCGTTTAAAAATTGATTTTGTTATAGTTTTGTTATGTGTATTTTTACATTACGCTATTAATATTTTACTTATTGTATTTGTGCTATTGACAGTGTACAGGTGTACTCAGGTGTTCACTCACTCATGTTCACTCATTCACTCACTGCTCACTCATTCACTCAGGTGTTCATTTACACAGGTGTTCACTCATTCATTCAGTCAGTGCTCATTCATCCACTCAGGGTTTCACTCTCACTCAGTGTTCACTCATTCACTCAAGTGTTCATTCACACAGGTTTTCATTCACTTTCTGTTCACTCATTCACTCAAGTGTTCAGTTAATTACTAAGATCTTTCTATTACCCAAGTGTTCATCCATCTGTCCTCTCGGCTGTTCACTCATGCATTCAGCTGCTCGCTCTTTTACTGTTTATTCATTCACTCATTTTAACTCAGGGGGTCATATACTGTATACTCAAGTACTGTATTTACTTGAGTGGAGTTAAGCTCTATGTTGGCCAGTGCACATATTCAAGGCTGAAGGTTGAAACACACATCAGCACCTTCACCATCTCTTTTCATTGCCTTCACAATGCCCTTTTCAACTCTCTGTCTATCGCTTTCTCTTTCTTCTTTTCCTCTCTTGATGGCTGCTCAAGAGTGAATGAATCATCAAAGCACTCAGAAGAAGTAAAATGTCCCCCTAAGCAAATATCTTTCTCTACCTCTGTCCATCTCTCTCTCTCTCTCTCTCTCTCTCTCATTTATAATGTACAGCGCTAGTGTGCCTTGAGTTACTGCTGATTCTACAGGCTGTTATCATTAAGTCAGGATTTTGTGAAGCCACTGCCCCCCTTCTCTCTCTCCAGAGTTACTGAAGTATGCCATTTGTAAAGTTAATTAATTCAGCAGTTAATTATATAACTCATTTATTTAAGTATGTGAGTGGGTGACACTAGGCTGCTGGAAATGTATAACTTGCTGTAATTGTGGAGTGAATGTGAGCTCAAAGAGGTTTTCGCTAATTTGAACCCGGAGGCAACGGATAGGACGAAGTTCCACTGAGAGAGAATGAATCTCAAGCAAACTCCACAATTATACTGGTGCTGTTTTGCATAGAATATTGTTTATTTTTGTCCCGTATAATACATGCAAAAAATATTTCAAACAACAAATATTACTGTGTTGAATTCATAAAGTCTGGACGGTGTGAAAGTATTCTAGACTCACTAGTGCTTAGGACTGTGGAGATGCACACGTTCCCAATATTCACAACCGAACCTTTATTTTTCATTAAAACTCTAAATTCTCCAAAATATACCAACATTCTTCATCAAACACCAACCCACACCAACAGCCTTCATCATATGCCAACAAACAAAGATACACACACACACACACACCAATAAACACATTAACATTCACCATTAAGAACCAACAAACAGCTAAACACACAACAGTATTCACCATCAAATAAACACCAAGATTCACATATCAACATTCTTCATCAAACACCAACACACCACCAAACACACACCATCATTAACCATCAAGCACCAATATACAAGCACACACCATCATTAACCATCAAACACCAACACACCACCAAACACACATCAACATTCATCATCAAACACCAACACACCACCAAACACATACCATCATTCACCAACACACATCACTAAACACACCAATACCACCATAAAATGCCAACAACGCGTGACCAACACACACTAACTTTTATCCGCAAACACCAACATACACCATTAAACACATAGGAACATCTTTCACCATCAAGAACTAACAGACTGTCCAACAAATTTACCACCACCATTTACAAACACCTACAAACAATCATCACACACTAACAAATGCCAACAAAAACACACCAGCATTCACCATAAGACACACACACACACACACACACACACACACACACACACAAAGGTAAGCAGACATCACTTTACTGTATTTCAGAACCGCAGAGACAGACAGAGAGAGAGAACATGAGCCTATATTGATTTTCTATATTTAGCGGTGTGTTTAGTGTGCCGTTTCTTTTTTGTTCTGTAGTGTATGTGTACAAACAGATGGCGTAGCACAATGGCATTGTAACAGCAGATGTGTCTCCAGCACACTTGAGTGGGTGTTTTTCTGAAACAATTCAGAAACGCTGAATATGAGAAATATTTGAGATGCTGAATGGCAGGAGAAGCAGCGTGGGCGATTATTTCAGCTTATTTATGCTTTATATCTCTGTTGTAGTGTCTCTCTCCTGTGTGTACTCAAACAGCGAGGTTTGGATGCCACAAAATGCCACTTAGGTGTCTCAGTTATGCAGTGCTTGATTGGAAGGAAATTACTAACTGTGTTTTAATGTCTTTATATATATATATATATTTTTTTTTGACTAAGGGCCTCTTCAGCTCAGAAGTGCAGTTTAGACCTCCTGGAGTGTTGATTACTTAGCAATGTAGTGTCCCTCTGGCTCAGGTCTTCTCTTTAGGCTTAATGCTAATATAACTGTACCATTTATGCAAATATTTTCATTGAGGTAACTGAGCCAAGTTCACAAAGCTTCATGTAAACATGGAAAACATTTTTAGCATCCGTACAACACACATCAGCAAACACAGACTAAAATTCACTGTCCAGGGCCAATTTACACCACCAATAACACACACCAGCATTCTGCATCAAACACCAACACACAACACTAAATTACACACCAACATTGTTCAACAAACACCAACACACAACACCACATTACACACCAACGTTGTTCATCACACACCAACACACAACACTAAATTACACACCAACATTGTTCATCAAACACCAACACACAACACTAAATTGCACACCAACATTCTTCATCAAACACCAACACACAACACTAAATTGCACACCAACATTCTTCATCAAACACCAACACACACCAAGATTCTTCAGCAAACACCAACGCACAACACCAGATTACACACCAACACGGTTCATCAAACACCAACACACAACACCAAATTACACATCAACATTCTTCATCAGATACCAACACACACCAACATTCTTCAGCAAACACCAACACACAACACCAAAATTGCACACCAATATTCTTTATCAAACACCAACACACAGCACCTAATTAGACAAATATTCCTCATCAAACACCAACACACAACACCAGATTACACACCAACACTGTTCATCAAACACCAAAGCACAACACCAAATTACACACCAAAATTGTTTATCAAACACCAACACACAACACCAAATTAGACAAACATTCCTCATCAAACACCAACACACAACACCAAATTAGACAAACATTCCTCACCAAACACCAAATCACAACACCAAATTACACACCAACATTCTTCATCAAACACCAAATTACACACCAAAATTGTTTATCAAACACCAACACACAACACCAAATTAGACAAACATTCCTCATCAAACACCAAATTACACACCAACATTTTTCATCAAACACCAACACACAACACCAAATTACACACCAGCATTCACCAACACATTCTTCAGCAAACACCGGCAAACTTCAACATACACAAACACACATCATCGCACACTAACACACACTATGATTTTCTATGAAACACCAGTATATGTCAATACTGGTCATCAAACACCAACACACACCAAAATTTATTTATTTATTTTATTTTATTTTTTTTTTTCTTTTTGTTCGCCGTCCAACTGCAACATTTTTATATCCATACCAACATTTCCAATCAAACACTAAAGACACACACATGCCCTTAGCTTGTCCTTCTGCCTAATTGATTGGGACTTTTTTTTTTAACCTTGTCCCTCTGAGTGAGTATTACGTGTCATGTGAGGTCAGATAGGGCAGAGTGAAAGAGAGAATGTTTTCCATCATCTGAAATCCTTACATGGGCTACAACAGTAGTCCTTTGTCTCAGCTTCAGAACTCAGGAGATTTTAAGCACTCAGAATTCAGACAGCACATC
Organism: Cranoglanis bouderius; assembly: GCA_023630585.1. NCBI lineage: Eukaryota > Metazoa > Chordata > Actinopteri > Siluriformes > Cranoglanididae > Cranoglanis > Cranoglanis bouderius. The sequence goes on along the minus strand of CM042537.1, from coordinate 34,307,930 downwards.
TTATTCACAGTGGTCTTTGTCACATGAATCAGTGATGATGTGGCAGTTTAAGTTTTAAAAAAATGCAAAAACGTGCAGCTTTGTGTTGTTGTAGTTATACTTAAATCGGTTTACGGACATAATTATGGGATCACGTTTTATGTTTTCCTCCTCACAATCACTTACACAAGTGAACTCCATTGCGGTTCAGTGGCAGTAACAAAGCAATTTGACCCTGAGTCAACCCAACTCCAGGAAGTGAACCAAACCTACTGTGTGTTCTGGGTTGGGTATTTTTGTTTTATTTTGCTCAAATAAAATGCTGGACTGCGATGGGCTGGCACTCCGTCCAAGGTGTCCCCTGTCTTGTGCCCGAGTCCCCTGGGATAGGCTCCAGGCTCCCCCGTGACCCTGTGTAGGATAAGTGGATTTAATAATTTATTTCTCATTAGCACATAAACTGTCAATTTCACTCCAGTTTGGACTGGTCAAACGAGGTAATAGGTGTGAATGCACCTTAAAAGACACTCCTGCACATGTTGACATCTGAAAAAAAAAAATGTCAGAGTTACGCGTCAGGCATGCCTAAAGCAACCTGGCATCTCAGTCTATGTGCGTAGCCTGGGATATTTTGGTGAAGATGGAATTTGTATTCATCTCCAATGTGTGAGTTATTTGTATTCCGCTGAAAGGCTGGAATTCCTGAGAAAAGAACACAACCTGGGAATCTGTAAGTACCCAGAGTTATTTTTAATAGAAGTGTTAGAAGTGTTAGCGAGGTTAAGTATCATAATTTGACTGAATTAGTATAATTCAACAGGAAATGTAAGAAAATGAGTTCACGCATCGTTTACACTGGCATTTTCAGTTAGTTTTGGCTAACCTGCTCGGCATATTGCTACAAGCAAGAAACTGTTCAGGTGGTGCTCGTTACTAGTCCTGTTTGGGTTTTTTTCCTGAGGGTACTTCATAGAGCAGGTGGTTTCCTGGCCATGTGAGATCACTGTTGATCTTTTCAGCTCTTTTCTTGGCCCTGGTGTCATGCAGCTCCTTGATTGAGAGCTGCTGAGGACCGGTCGAATTCACTGTGGTCTGTCTGTTGCACAGTGTTGTGGGTGTTGAGTTGAGCTAAACAGTGATGGATGAGGCAAAAACGGTTTCCAACAGTTTCTCCTGGATCTGGAGAAATAAGACAAGGCCGACTGGGAGACGTGGAGAGTCCTGAGGTGTAGTTAAAAGGGCTAGGAGGTTGTTGTTCTTTTATTTGAAATTAGTCGATGAAGTGGTTCTCAGGAATGTGAGATTCTTCATTACACTGACGCTTGTTTTATTAATCACGAATAGGTGAGTGAGCTGATTTGTCATTGGTGCTGATATTCAGCTGCTGTTCATACACTACTTCACCTTTACTCTTTGTTTATATCCTTTATTCCACCCTTTATTCATTGGTGAGTATTGCTCCGTGCCTGGTGTCAGCTTCAAAGACATTGCATTAGGTTGGAAATGAGTTTTAGGAGCACAGTCTCTCTTTCTTCTCACTTTCAATTCAGTTCAAGACAGCTTTATTCACAAGGCTATATGTAGTAGAATGTCAGTAAATATATAAACTCAGCAACCACTTTAAGAGGAACATCTGCACACTATCCATGCAGATGCAGGTCAAGAGCTTCAGTTCATGTTCACATCAAACATCAGAAAGAGAGAAAATGTGATCTCACTGACTTGGGTGTTGGTGCCAGATGGACTGGTTTGAGTATTTGCTGATCTTCACTGAAACTGCTGATCTTCTGGGATTTTTCATCTACAGCATTCTCTAGAGTTTACACAGAATGGTGCGAAAAACAAATAAACAAACAAACATCTAGTAAGCCGCAGTTCTGCAGACGTTCTTGATGTGAGAGAATGGTCAGACTGGTTCAAGCTGACAGGAAGGCCATGGTAACTCAAATAATCACTCTTTACAACCATGATGAACAGAAAAGCATCTCAGAATGCACCATATAGACTACAACAGCAGAAAACCACATCAGGTTCCACTCCTGTCAACCAAGAACAGGAATTTGAGGCTACAGTGGGCACAGGCCTATTAAACCCTGACAGTTTAAGATTGTAAAAATCTGTCCTTCACAGTAGTCCTTAATGTCCACATACTTACTGTACCTTAAAATTTTTTAAAGGTATAAAGATACATACATACTAGAGGTATGACGTAATGATGAGTTCAAATCCCAGCACCGCCAAGCTGCCACTGTTGGGCACTTGAGCAAGGCCCTTAACCTTCAACTGCTCCCCGGGCGCTGCAGCAAAAATGGCTGCCCACTGCTCTGGGTGTGTTCACGGTTTGTAGTGTGTGTGTTCACTACTCACAACTCCTAATGCGTGTGCACTAACTTGGATGGGTTAAATGCAGAGGACAAATTCCAAGTATGGGTTACCATACATTGGCCTTCACATGTCACTTTCACTTTCATGATGTACCCGTGATGGTACCACACCAGCGACAAAGAAAAGTACTATTTATTTCTGAGAGGATATTATCTCAGTGTAAAATGCAGTTCAATGAGGCATGGTGCAAATATGTACACTCAGCATGTAGTTTATTAGGGCTTTTCCAGAAATCATTGTCATTGTCCATAGCAGGGGTCGAAACACATGCAGACAGGGTTAAACTAGAACAATCCATTATCATAAACAGTGCAAATAGGCATGCATTTAAAGCAGGACCTTGGAAACAAGACAACAAGACTCAACAAGACTTTACAATACAAATGCACAATGAGACTTCACAAAGACATTGGTATGAATATACAAACTAAATCAACTGGAAAATAAAGAACATGATAACACAATCAGGGAAATGAACCAAATGACAATATGAAGGGTGGAGAAACTAAAACATGATGACATGACTGGCTGTTGTTGCCATGGGAACCATTATTTAATGGGAAACCGTGACATATAGCTTGCAATGTGCAGTTAATTTGAACAAATGTGAGGACTTCCAAAAGATAATTTGCACGTGCCGAGGGTTTTTTTCTGAACACTAATAACATTGATGAAAAACCTTCTGTATACATAGTGACTATTTTAATAATGACAGTTATTACACTCTAACAACATATAGGTTTAATATACAGTATTATGCATTTTTTTTTGTATTCATATACAGTGCCCTCCAGTAATATTGGCACCTTTGGTAAATATGAGCAAATACGGCTGTGAAAATTTGTCTTTTAAAAAAATTCACAAAAATACTCTCATGGATATCAAACAATTGGAAACAAAACACATTTTTATATAAAAAAAAAAAAAATATATATATATATATATATATCTTTGTTAAATATAGGTGTGCAACAATTATTGGCACCCTTTTAGTCAATACTTTGTGCTACCTCCCTTTGCCAAGATAACAGCTCTGAGTCTTCTCCTATAATGTCTGATAAGGTTGGAGAATACATGGTAAGGGATCTGAGACCATTCCTCCATACAGAATCTCTCCAGATCCTTCAAATACTGGAGGACTCTCCTCTTCAGTTCAGTATTTTATTTTTATAACATTTTTATTATTATTATTATTATTATTTTCTTTTCTCTATTTTCTGCTGAACAATGTGCAAACTAAGAATCTCGTTGAACAAGAAACCTTGTGCATATGACAGTAAAGTTCCTAAATCTTGAATGATGAAGGACGTATGCAGATATCATGTAAAGACCTTCAAATAAAGCGCTAACCAATTATCTCTGTCAACTGTCTCTCTCTTTCTGTCTGTCCAATTCTCAAGGTCTCTCACTTCGTCTGTAGCCTCTCTCCCAGGTGTCTTTCTCGCCTCACTGTCTCACACTGCCTCACCTTAACTATCTGCCCTCTCACCTTTTATCTGATTAATGACACTCAGTAAATATCCCTCGACACTGTTAACACCTCTAATTTCACCGTCACATTCTCTTCAGCAATGCCAGAGTGGAGAGAGAGTTTTAGAGTGAGTCAGGGAGAGAAATAAAGGGTAGATATTCATATAATTACAATTACAGATTGGAAAATGTCTGTTCTTGGCTGACAGGAGTGATACTCAACGTGACTTCCTTCTGTTGTAACTCATCTGCCTCAGGTTTAGGTGCTTTGTTCATTCTGACATGCTTTTGTGCTCACCATGATTGTAAAGAGTGATTATCTGAGTTACTGTAGTCGTTCTTTGAGAGCGAACCTGTCCGGCTATCCTCCTCTGACCTCTCTCATTGACAAGGCGTTTCTACATTCAAAAGTTATACTGAATGCTTGTTTTGTTTGTTTGTTTGTTTGTTTTTTGCAACTTTCTGTATAAACTGTCAAGAGTGTTGTGCATGAAAATCCCAGGAGATCAGCAGTTTCTGAAATATTCAAACCAGCCTGTCTGGCACCACAGGCAAAATCACTGAGATCACAATATTTTTTTAGTATTAAAAAATTTGTATTTTTGGTTAATGTGAACATTAACTGAAGCTCTTGATCTGTAGCTGCATGATTTTAAGCATAGCACTGCTGCCACATGATTGGCTGATTGTATACTTGATCATGAATGATCAGGTGTGCAGATACAACAACAACAACAACAACAACAACAACAACAACTATTATTATTATTATTATTATTATTATTATTATTATTATTATTATTATTATTATTATTATTATAATGTAGAGTATATTGTAAACGTGTACACTGTAGATATAGAGATGAGTAGGGATGAGAAAGAGATGGAAAGTGTTGGAAAGAGCTAAATCTAGAAAGAGTGAAATAGAGAAAGGGTGATACATTAGACAGACAGATAGATAGGTGTAAATCTAGACAGAGAGAGAGATAACGAGAGAGAGAGAGAGAGAGAGAGAGAGAGAGAGAGAGAGAGAGAGAGAGATTGTGCCTCTGTAAGTCAGTGACAGGAGAAGGAGGAGAAAGGAGGCTTATGAATGCGATATATTAAAGGCTGATCTCGAGAGACGGAGGGGATAATGCGTCGATTGATTTTACTGAGCTTTAAACTATTAATGTGGCGGGAGACGCATTCATCACACGCCTAACATGCCTGTACGACTCCGTTTAATAAAAATCACACAAAACGAGGGGACTGGGAGCTCGGCGGGTAACACTGTGCTTTAGTGAACAGATGGTTATGGGTTCGAATCCCAGTAGTTCCACAGTAAAGGGCCCAGCATTTTAAAGCCAGGTACATTCTAAAAATCTAATCAAGTATTTCATTTTTTATTAACTGAATTTAAAAACAAAAAAACATAACAAGGGTCATTTTAATTTAATTTTAATGGATGAAATTAAAAGAATGCAAAAATATTTATTTATTCATTTATTTATTAATGTATTTGTTGTGAAATTATGATAGAGATGGAACATATCCAAAAATCAGATAACTGGCTATCTATCTATCTATCTATCTATCTTTACATCCATCCATTACGCTTATGTTTCCATCCATCCATCCACATACAATTTTTTTTTATCCATCCATTCATTCATCCATTGTTCTTTACATCCATCCATCCACATACCCTTCAATCCATCCATCTTTGTTTTCATCCATCCATCCATCTTTGTTTTCATCATCCATCCATCCATCCATCCATCCACATATCTTTCAGTTCATTCATCTTTCTTTTGATCCATCATCCATCCACATATCCTTCAATCCATCCATCTTTTTTTCATCCATCCATCCATTCATCCATTATTCTTTCCATCCATCCTCATATCCTTCAATCCATCCATCTTTGTTTTCATCCATCCATCCATCCATCTTTGTTTTCATCATCCATCCATCCATCCTTCCACCCATCCATCCATCTAACCATCCATCCACGTATCCTTCAATCCATCCATCTTTCTTTTGATCCATCTGTCCATCCATCCATCCACATATCTTTCAATCCATCCATCCTTCTTTTGATCCATCCATCCATTCATCCATCCATCTCACCTTCTATATCTTATTGACTTTTGTATTACGGCATTTGTCCATCTGTCTGGCTTCTCTCTCTCTCTCTCTCTCTCTCTCTCTCTCTCTCTCTCTCTCTCTCTCTCTCTCTGTCTCTCTCTCCCCCCTCTTGCTTTCTCTCACTCTGTCTCTCAGCATGAATTACAGTATGGATTTATTTGTTTTCAGTCCTTCCATGCTCATCATTCAAAGTGCCCTTGTGAGCAGGGGGTCAGAGTTCACCAGGTGCTCTGAACCTCATTTTGAAGAAGGGCTCTGAGCGTGTGCGGAGTCTTTAGAGGAGAATTTCTCCTCATTATCTGCAGAGGACGGACAGAAGAGCAGCCATCAAATTAATTATCCGACGCATTCCAGGCTTTAATCAGTGGCCTTGCATCGTGACTCACCGATTCACACAGCCAGACGTGTTTGTATTTTCATAAACACACACACACACGCACACACGCACACACGCACACACGCACACACGCACACACGCACTAGTGTCAAGCCTTTAAATAAGAGCAGTTAAGTGTGGCAAAACAATATTCTACCTTTTTCGTCTCGTTTGTTCCAGCATGCAGCAGGTACAGAAACTCAGTCTTCATATGTGTGTGCATGCAGGTGTGTGTGTGTGTGTGTGTGTGTGTGTGTGTGTGTGTGTGTGTGTGTGTGTGTGTGTGTGTGAGGATAATATAGCTATGGTTATTAGGTTAACGTGTATATACTGTATATAGTCTTAGAAAACAGGAACGTCTGAGACATTATTTTACTTATGTTTTACTTAAGCAATAAAAAAGGAACATCTGGAAATGAAACACAATTATGACTTTAAGGGAGAGAGAGAGAGAGAGAGAGAGAGAGAGAAATATCTCAGTGTTTGGTGTAATAATAATGTTTTATATCGCCATTTACAGTATATTTTCCTTTCTTGAGTCTGTGGGAAGGTTCCTGTTTCAATAATGATCTTTTCCTGAGTTAACATCAAATGCCAAATGAAAAAGAAAAAAAAAAGAATAGGAAAATAAATGTTAAAAGAAAGACAAATATAAACAATATTAGGATATGGTATTGTTGGTATTTAATATTTACCACATTTTACTGTTATGACATGCAATAACTCAGAAGCAACCATAAATGTGTTAATAAAAATGTCTTTTGTCATGTACACACACAATAAGCATGTAATAGTGTATCTAGGTTGCGACCCCTTGGACCCCCCCCCAACATGTATAGGAATAACTGACAGTTTTGACCTTGTGGGCACATTTGGCTGGACCCCATGTGGAAAACTGCTTTTAAAAAACTACATAAAAATGAGGCTTCCATTTGGTCACTGAGCTTAAGCTCAGGGTTAGATTTAGGCGTACCATTATTTAACTGCGTTAAAAATTGTCAGTGGAAGGGCCTCACAAGGATACTAAGACAAACATTCGTGTGTGTGTGTGTGTGTGTGTGTGTGTGTGTGTGTGTGTGTGTGTGTGTGTGTGTGTGTGTTTCATTTACTTAGTCGGGATAATCTGTCATGTGAAAATCATATTCACAAGGTTACACACACACACACACACACACACACACACACACATACACACACACATTTACAGTCCGTAGCCGTGGCTGCATCACCCTCTCTGCTGTTAATCATATTCAGTAGTGTGGAATGATATCCATGCGTGTGTGATGTATGGTAAATGATAATGTCAGTGTGTCTTTGGATGTCATTGTGTTATTGCGAGGATGTCTCGTGGACATTTTGCATTAATAATCTCCACAAGAGGGAAATGTCACTATTCTGAGTGTAATTAGTTTGACTGACAGTCGTAAAATACAACTTAAGAACTTAAGAAAATGCTGGAAAATGTCAGAATATCTAACTATAACACCTCATCCACAGCTGTCTCATCACTATTCACTAACACCAGCCCAGTGCTCTGATTGGCTGAGAGGAGTACTGTGTTCTGATTGGCTGAGAGCAGCACACTGCGTTCTGATTGGCTGAGAGCATTTACAGTGTTAGTTAGTTAGTGTATAGTGTCTTTATTTCTTAGTTGTAAGAGCCCTTTGTTTCCAGTGTCTCTAGTTCACAAGTGTTTCACCTCTTCCTAGTTTTCAGCGATCCTAACCCCCATTGGCTCCTGATTCCTAGTGGTTTCTTAGTTTCCTGGCTCTGTATTTTCAGTATCTGTAGTGTACAGCTGTTCTCCAGTGTACTCGGGCCTAGTGTTCAGTGTCCCTAATTCTCTATTTCCTTTTTCTGGATTGTCAGTATTTATAGCTGAATTATTTCCTAGGATCAGCTGAGCTGTAACTATTGTAACTATTTATGTAAAAAAAAGTTATTATCTTTTGCATGTTCATGTTCTTGTGTGTGTGTGTGTGTGTGTGTGTGTGTGTGTGTGTGTGTGTGTGTGTGTGTGTGTGTGTGTGTTAAAATGTAGCTGTTTGCAAAAGAAATACAGGCACTGAGCCATAGCCAGATCCTGGGTGTAGCCAAGTATGAGAAATGTCTTAGACTGTTACATCACACACAGATCTATCTATCTATCTATCTATCTATCTATCTATCTATCTATCTATCTATCTATCCTTATCTTTCCATCCATCCATATATTCTTCAATCTATCCATCTTTCTTTTCATCCATCCATATATTCTTCAATCTATCCATCTTTCTTTTCATCCATCCATCCATTTATCCATTGTTCTTTCCATCCATCCATCCATCCATCCATATATCCTTCATCCCATCCATCCATCCATCCATCCATCCATCCATCTTTCTTTTCATCCACCCCTCCATTTATCCACTGTTCTTTCCATTCATCCATCCATCCATCCATTCATATATCCTTCATCCCATCCACCTATCCATCCATCTTTCCATCCATCTTTCCATCCATCCATCCATCTTTCTTTTCATCCACCCCTCCATTTATCCACTGTTCTTTCCATTCATCCATCCATCCATCCATTCATATATCCTTCATCCCATCCACCTATCCATCCATCTTTCCATCCATCTTTCCATCCATCCATCCATCTTTCTTTTCATCCACCCCTCCATTTATCCATTGTTCTTTCCATCCATCCATCCATATATCATTAATCCCATCCATTGTTCTTTCCATCCATCCATCCATATATCCTTCATTCAATCCATCTTTCTTTTCATCCACCCATCCCTCGTTCCATCCATCCATTCATCCATCCATCCATCGTTCCATCCATTCATCCATCTACCCACTTTTCTTTCTTTCTTTCTTTCTTTCTTTCTTTCTTTCTTACCACATGTTGCGCTCATGTTGAAAGAGAATAATAAGTAAGCTAGATGTTTTTACCATGTATATCCTCTCTCTCTCTCTCTCTCTCTCTCTCTCTCTCTAATTCTGTGTAATGGCATGAGGCAGAACGGAGTTTGGCATTAAGTTGTTTTGCCAACTGGCGGAGTGTGTGTTGCAGGTCAACGTGACATTAATTAAAACGCAGTGCGTGGGTGCTAACAGCTCCACGCTGAATAAATAAATAAAGAACACACACGTCGCGCTGGGCCACAAACTCACTGACGTCGCGTAACCCTGACGCAGAGCGTGAGAGAGAGAGGAGAGAAAAGTGTCGAGGCGGACTGAGGGAGGGAGGGAGGGAGGGATGATGGTTGGGGAGAGAGAAGACAGAAGAGGCGAAGGAGGAGAGGTTAGAGCGAGCGGGTTTGTTATGCTCTCAGTGTGCTCAGACAGTGATGTATGCTCCGGGCTCTGCCTCATTACGCCGAGGCCATTGTGTAAATCAACAGATAATTACGGCATACATCACACACACCCAACGCGATTTACAGCGCTCCGGTTCGAGTCCTCATTAAGGCACAGAGAGATGGAGAGACGGAGGAATGAAAAAAAAAAGCCTCGTTTTCTCCCAGCATGTAAACAATCCCAGCTTTTTTAATCTCCTGGAACTGCGGAAAAGTGCCAAGCGCTGTTTGGTGAACGTCGTGTAGTGTTTAGTGAGTGAGTGTGTCCTTGACACGCCTCCAGTTTGACCTCACTCTCTGATCAAAATTAAACAATGTTCTGAAGAACCTTGCATCATAAGACTGAAATAAATGTCATAAATGTGTTATGGAAGCTGTGATGAGTTGTTATAACAGTCATATAAGAACGTGAGCAGTAACTGGTGTAATAGTTTTCATAATATTTGAATTTTTGCTAGGTGTTCTTAATTTAGCATATGTATTATGACTTCTACCTTACAAGAACTCTATAAGAAAAATAAATAAATAATAGAACACTTCCTAACAGGAATGGGGATTTTTCCAGGATTACTCGTTCCTGATTGGCTGGCAGCCAGGTGTGCTATAAATCCTCATATTGTCCTAAAGTAGATCAAGTCAGCCATGTTTTTTTCGTTTTTAATTCATGTCTTTGTGTCAGGAGTGTTATTGGGGAACATACTCGCAGTGTGTGTGTGTGTGTGTGTGTGTGTGTGTCTAAATTTCAACTTCACATTCAGATCAAAATGGAGGCTGAAAGGAACGGAGGTCTTTTTTTTTTTCGTTTATTCGAGGAACAAAGTTGTCAAGTGGCGTTAAGTGTCGGATGTTTGGATGAGTGAATAAGCACAAACAGTTTTTCTGTTGTGCTGTCAAGGGTTGCCAGATACTCTGTTTCTCCACCTGCTTGTTTTCTTCCTCTTTTCATTGGGGATTTTTAAGCATGGATGCCTGTCAGGATGGTTACAGTGACCGGGGGGGGAAAAAAAATGAAAGCTGTAGCTATGTGAATTAGTCACCTAGCAACAACATGTTGAAATAGATTGAAAATTTACGCCGGCATTACTTAAACCACTGAAGATGAAAAACAGATCTAAGGGTAACATTTTCTATGAAGGTCATATTTATAATGAATTATGAACACGTGTATCATGTTACAGCGCACTCATAAGGCACTATACACATTATCATTATTTAGGAAAATGCATTACACTTTACGGCAATCTTTGTCATTCATGACAAATTGTTAAGATGATGTGTTATAAGTAGTGTTCATAACACATTATAACGCTATATAAAAGAAATCGAGCTCACCTTGGTATAGCACATCATGAAATATGTTAATGTTTTTATTTTATTTTATTTTATTTTTTTTACAACAACTTACTTATGAAAGAACTTGTCAGAGTGTCTACAACCGAAAATAATGCAATAAGCAAACTGGAGCTGAATTTCTTTGGTTTTGGCATTATAATATGTCGTAATATTACAATATAATATAATATTATAATAATATTATAATATATAATAATATATATATAATATTATAATATAATATAATATTATAACATTATAATATGTCGTGTAATGCCTTTACAAAAATAATCATACAGTTACGTGTAAATCCTTTTGTATGCATTATAACACGTTATGTGTGTATTTGTAGGCCTTCATTAAAAATGTTATGAAGATTTTTATTTATATGACATGAAAAATTTGAACAAAAAAAAAATGTCTATATAATAATTGTCGGGGATTTCTTTAATGGTTTGCCAATCCATTTTTTTATTTATTTATTTTTTTAAAACCGGAAACACAATCATGCAAAAGAGTATTGCTGTATTCATGTATTAATAAACATATTTTTATATGCAGGGTTGGGAGGGTTACTTTAAAAATGTATCCCGTTACAGTTAATTGAGTTAAGTAACGTAATCCAAGTATCACAATATGAAAGTAATGTAATCTGATTATTTTTTGGATTACTTCAAGGTCACATATGTAAATAAAGTCAAGAGAAGAGCAATACGATCTAAAATACTCTTATTTAGAGCCGATTTTAGAGCTTAAAAACATGTTCAATTTTCACTGTATCAATAAAATAAAACTGCACGAATTGTACTGGAGACTATTATTTTTATTCTTTTTTTTTTTTTTTTTGTCACACCAAATATCGATTTCATGTTTCATGGTAGTTTAGTGGATAGCACATTTGCCTTGCACCTCCAGGGTTGGGGGTTTGAACTCCGGGGGTCTTCATGCCTCGGGGGTTTCCACCAGGTGCTCTGGTTTCCTCCCCCCATGTCCAAAGACATATGTTGTAGGCTGATTGGCATTTCCAATTGGTCAGTACTGTGTGAGTGTGTGTGCGCTTGTGTCCTGCGATGTCTTGGCACCCCATCCAGGGTGTCCCCCACCGTGTGCCCCAAGTTCCCTGGAATAAGCTCCAGGTTCCCCGTGACCCTGTGCAGGATAAGCAGTACAGAAAATAGATGGATGGATGACTTTTTAATAGTCAAATCATTGCTTGTGCCCCCTAAAAATCTGAACCAGAATAAGAATTAGAACTAGAACCTGAATCAGAAAAAGAATCAGAATGAGAACCGGAATCGGAACCAAAATCTGAATAACCAGAACTGGAATAAGAATGAGAATCAAAATCAGAATAAGAATAATAAGGTAATAATAATAAGAAGGAGAATCAGAGCCTGAAACAGGATATGAAATGGAATAAGAATCAGAACCAGAATACTAATCTGAACCAACATCATAACAAGAATCAGAATGAGAATGAGAATCAGACTCCATCACAATCACTTCCATCGCATGTGTATTGGTGTTTGAGTCACGTAATTCAAACAATATAGAATAATAACCAATATATAGTATACACTATACAATAATGTTTGTTATATATAGTCATTTACAGTAAACACATAATACTGTACAGTAAACATCCAATTAAATATTTAATATCAGTAGTCAGCCACCTTTTAACTATTGATGCCTCAATAGTAGAAGCAGCTGTATGACTTAAATCAGAGCCACAGATATAGAGTATAAACATATAATATTCATTTTTGTTGGCTTGAATTACTGTTAGTGCATGTTAGTGCATGTTAGTGCATGTTAGTGCATGTTAGTGCATGTTAGTGCATGTTAGTGCATGTTAGTGCATGTTGATGCATGTTAGTGCATGTTAGTGCATGTTAGTGCATGTTAGTGCATGTTGATGCATGTTAGTGCATGTTAGTGCATGTTGATGCATGTTAGTGCATGTTAGTGCATGTTAGTGTATGTTAGTGCATGTTAGTGCATGTTAGTGCATGTTAGTGCATGTTAGTGCATGTTAGTGCATGTTAGTGCATGTTAGTGCATGTTAGTGTATTGTTATTACAGTAACAAGCAAGTGTTCTGTAAAACCCTTTAGTTTCACATCATTAGTTTAGATCACAACTCCGGAACCAAGCTTGAGACTCTTGGTAAGGAGAAACGTTATTAATCCGGTCAGAGGGAAGTCGTTGTGCCGAACACTTTTCAGTTTCATGAGTCATTTCTACAACAGGTGCAACGTTATTTTTGCAAAAAAATATTTGGCTGGTTTATTGGCTAGATTCCAAATGTCTCCCTACACCCTACATAAGTGCACTCCATACTGTATAAATACTTATACAGCCTATGTAGTGCACTATAGGAAGCCCTCTGGGACTCTGCTTTGGGTTTCAGCTTTAGTCTAGATATCCAGCTACTTAAATAGAATTTGAGCTTTCCTACCTTATGAAATTTTAGAGTAAAACACTCACACACCCACACACATTTATATATTACAAATGACTTTCCCCAGTGAAAGCTGCTTTTTAGTTCACTACCTGTCTCATGATTGACGTAGACAGAGAGTTACTCACTCACAATTACTAATGACAAAAACCAAAAACAAACATTAAAATGTGTTTTTTTTTTTTTTTTTTTGGTCACAAAAGAGTGACACCAAGCTGCGCGAATTAGCAGCGGTTTAATTCCAGCCGCTATAGCGTCCCTGACAGTGCCCGTGCTTAAGGTCCCGGGTGTCGAATGTATGACAGGAAGCGGGCCGTGTGACAGAACCCAATCAGCGGTGTGACATTTCAGCCGGGACTCAGAGCCACACTTGAGGACTGAAAAGCAATCAGTCCAGATTCAGCCGAGACCCCATTCACAGGCTACACACACACACACACACACACACACACACACACTCACACACACACTCACACCAGTGCTCACTACAGAAATGCACTGCCACCTGCTTACATGCTGGTCTGAATAAATTAAAGCAATATAAAATAAAAAATCCATCCTATTTTAATTCGGTGCGCTCTTTGATGAACATGCGAGCGTGGGTGGAGAAGATGGAGAAGAAAAGGAGAGCGTGTGTGACTGCCAGCCTCAACACAAACAATGACACACACAGTAGAATTTTTCTACTGAAAGAATGCTACAGACATGGGAGAAAGTATGTATATATATGTATGTGTGAGAGAGCGAGAGAGAGAGAGAGAGAGATTATAAACACCAATTGGTGGTGAAGGGTTTAGCTGGTGATGAAGGGCAGTGGCCGGACTTCTTACGGGAAGGTTGTGAGTTCGAATACTAGTGCTGCCATTGCTGGGCCCATGAGCAAGGCCCGTAACCCTCAACTTCTCAAAGTCACTCTGGATAAGGGTGTCTGCCAAATGCCAAGTTTATCTGGTATAACTGCACACAGAACTTTCACATTTTCACACCTATTAGTCCAATAGCCAAGTCCAATTCATTGCAAAACTGATACTGCTAGGTCATGTGCTGTTTCGTTTCGTTTCGCTCTGCACATAATTAAATGGACCACACACACACACACACACACACACTCACACACACACACAAAAAAAATGTTAGTTGAGGGCTGAAAATATACTCCTAAAAACTCCTTCATTTATTCAAGACAGTGCGAGAAAAATGTGAAGAAACCGATGCCATGTGCAAGATTTAATCATGGAAATGACTGATACCTGAGCACGGAGAACACGAAGCCGGTGCTAAATAAATGATTAGATAATTACATCAATAACTACTGACATCCAGCGTTTATCCAGATCGTATGACATCACAGCTCAGTTTGAGCCTCGCAGCTCAACACACGGTGTGTTTGATTCACTCCCTGCATGTCGAGTCGATTCAGAGTCGGATCATTTGCTTCTTCACGCCAGACTGTGACTGCGGTGTTCACGAGCGTTTGATCCAAACGGACTGAATGCTGCACGCGATGTGAAAGAACCCTTAAAAGAGTTCTACACGTTTAACCCTGTTTCTTTTTATCATTATTGTCTACAGGGGACTCTACCACGTGCTCGGACTGAACTGAACCCTGATTATCTGGACCTGCGCTCTAGAACTGACCTGAACCCTGAATACTGGACCCCGTGCACACCACTGGTGAGTAACCAGCCATGTTTAAAATGCGTCGGATCAAATACACGAGGCACATGTGAACAGAATGACCCTATGCTACATTTCCTGCTAGCATAATTAAATTAGCAGAGCTGGAGTTGTGAATTCTGTCTTATTATCCGTGTACGATTCCCCTAGACTGCGCTTTTCTGTTAAGATTTCAATATGACAGGCTGGAGTTTAGAGGGTACAGTGTTAAACCAATCATATCAAGTGAAATGAGTGAAATGAAAATGGCCACACTTGTGACCTCCTCTTGGTCTTTTCATCCTACATTTCTTGCGGACATCATTAAAAAGAAAAAAAAGAAAAGCTGAGTTTAATCTGTCACAAGCTGCTCCGTGCACATGTATCGACACACATCACACCCACTCCTCGCTCCCTCAGTCACGATGGGCTCAGCTGTGTCGATCGGGTTCGCTCGAGAACTTTTCACAGCTCATTTTTGGAAAAGAAAATGAAGACACGGGGAGACTGCAAGCCGAAATTGAAGGGTTTGGAACTCCGGAGACACGAGTGACATTTTGAGCGCTTAATGAGTCCTGCGCAGTGCTGACTACACTCATGAATCTTCAGCCAGTTTTCTGTATAAAATGATTAAATCCTAAAAAGTACCACAGCCAGACCCGTTTGGTTTGACTCTTTTTTTAAGTTTTGTCAAATATCACTTGTGTGTGGTGAGAGCGCTGTTCTATTATTACTTCTTCTTCTTTTACTTCCTACCCACTTTTCAGTGATGCCTTTAGCCTGGAGTACTTAACATGCTGGTTCCATTCAAACGTTGTTTTCTTTTCTTTTTTTTTCCCCCCCACTGGTAGCAATGCTACTTCACAGCTCCAGAGTCACTGGTTCAATCCTGAGCTCAGGTTGCTGTCTGGGTGGAAAGTTCTCCCTGTGTCTGTCTGGGTTTCCTCTAGGTTCTCTGGTCTGATGGTTCCTCCACCATCAAAAACATGCTAGGAGGTGAATTGGCCATGCCGGATTGGCCTATGTGTGGGTGCATGGTCCCATGACATCCTATCCAAGGTGTGCTCCTGGGATAAGCTCCGAATCCACCGCATCCCTACTCAAGATAAAGTGCTTATTGAAGATGAGCAAATGAATGAATGAAGGAATGAATAACCTTTATTTATTTTTTGAAACATCAAACACTTTTAGATCCAAGTGTGAAACGTTTCTTTTGATGTGCCTCGACGGAATGTTGGGAAACTTGAATTCCAGCTGGCAGGTGATGATGTCATAATGATCATTACAGCAGCTGACCAATCAGCATCTTTGTATAATTTTTACTTACTTTACACACACACACACACACACACTTTTGGTAGGTACTAACCACTGCATAACGGATACTGGGAACTCCCCACAAGACCTGCCATTTTGTAGCCAGTCCTATAGCCATCACAATGTGGCTCTTATCAAAGTCGCTCAGATCCCTATGCTTGCCCATTTTTCCTGTTTTCAACACATCAACTTCAAGAACTGACTGTTCACTTGCTGATACATAATAATATACCCCACCCCTTGACAGGTGCCATTGTAATGAGATAATCAATGTTATCCACTTCACCTGTCAGTGGCAGTGGTTCTAATGTTATGGCTGATCGGTGTATATATATATATATATATAATGCCAACTGATTTATAAGTTTCAATTTCATCCCTACAGCACTACAGCAGCTTTTTTTTTTTTTTCCAGCACAGAATTTCCATCAGGAAGC
Source organism: Cranoglanis bouderius (assembly GCA_023630585.1). Taxonomy (NCBI): domain Eukaryota; kingdom Metazoa; phylum Chordata; class Actinopteri; order Siluriformes; family Cranoglanididae; genus Cranoglanis; species Cranoglanis bouderius. The sequence goes on along the minus strand of CM042537.1, from coordinate 34,291,038 downwards.
GCACATCTAATTAAGAAAAAATAAAAGTGGTGTAATTGAGATTTTAACACCCGTAATGACTCTCTAATGTAATTTGGCAGATACGGCTCAGTCCTAGCAGGACACACTGTGCCAGAACAATCACATCAGTCAGCAGTTTTAGCACTGCAGGTGTCTGGAGGAGTTTTTGGAAAGGCAGCACTCCACAAATTACTAATAACTGAAGTGATTTCTTTAATCCAAAAAAAAAAAAAAAAAAATCTCCCTGAAACACTACAAATCTCATTTAATTCACAACCACAAGGTTCTTTTAAAATGTCAGACTTAATAGCTGAACATAGGTTAATTTAACTTCAGTGTTGTTCATGCAGAAAAGTGGGGGGAAAAAGGAAAACAGTAACACACACACACACACACACACACACACACACACACACACACACACACACACACACACAGCTGTCCATGTCTCCTGTTTTTAGGTTACTTAATAAAGTACTGAATTCCTTTTGGCAGATCTGATTAGTCTGTGAGGGGGAATAAGCAAAATATGTGTTTTCCTCTGTTATTATAGTAAGTATAGAATAATAGGCAGGCTGTAATAGGAAAATAATCAAAGCCTGGGTGATATGATATTGCCTGATTTGAAGCAAAATTACTATTACCACTACAAACTTATTTCCCTCTTATATCGCAGCACTATGCCACTGACTACATATTTTTTTATTTACTAAAAACAGCACATCATACTTTTTTAATCCACGTATAGTCATGTCTAAGGCTGTGGACGTCCACTAAACAAGTCAGTTCCTGTTATTACTTCTGTTATAGCAGCTATAACCAGTCGTTCCCTCAGCAGCATTAAGACTTTATATAAATAAATAACAACACTGGAGACTCCTTCCAAAATGTTAAATAAACATCTCCCTACATTTTTTTTTATATGCCACGTCCACCATACAAGTCTCTGTCAACTACTTAGTCGTTACTATAGAAACAATAACATATTAGAACGAGTGCATTGATATAAACCTTGCTGCTAGAGCTTTGCTGTTATAGAAAATTAATCAACACTTTCTAATCAATCGGATCCCAGAATTCAACAGTTTTGGTGCAGCATCCATCCATCTTCTGTACCGCTTCTCCTACACAGGGTTGCGGGGAGCCTGGAGCCTATCCATGGGTATTTGGGGCACAAGGCGGAGGACACCCTGGACGGGGTGCCAACCCATCGCAGGGCACGATCACACACACACACACACATTCACACACTACAGACAATTTGGAAATCAGCCCACAGTGCATGTCTTTGGACTGGTGGAGGAAACCTGAGTACCCAGAGGAAACCCCCAAAGCACGGGGAGGACACGGGCGGAGGCGGGATTCGAACCCCCAGCCCCGGAGGTGCGAGGCTATTCTATTCAACATTAGAATGTGTGAGTTTTATAGACATTCGTTGGTTGTGGTTTCAGCCGTATTTAAATGATCTTTAGAGCATCTTTGCCTCATACAGTTACACAGTGGTTCTTGCCGTCGTCAAACTCCCAAGTGGATGGTCTGTCTTAATGGGAAAAAAAATTGTGTTAATACAAGCACATGAGTCCTGTAGATGTCATACAAACACTCTCATTCTCATTCTTTATTATCTTGGTTTTAATCTGTTGTTTGTAACACAATCCATTATCACCTACAATGGATCATGAAACAAGTGATAATGGCTAGTGCTGGTGTGGCGTGAATAAAGTGGTGATGTTAGCTAGAACATTAAGACATTAATACATTAAACGAAAACAGTGACGCAGTGGAAAAGTCTGATGTGGGTGCTATTTTTTATTTTTTTTTGTAGAAAAAGAAACAACAAAACAACATGGTCCTGTAGGCACGAAAGAGAAATTCGTTGTCTCGGAATATCGCAATACACCACACGCAATTCGGCAGCAGCAGAGGTAGCAGCATACAGATCATGAAGTTTGCTAGTGGGAACCTAACCTAACCTATATACAACATATTCACACTGTCCAGAATTCAAAGTAGATCCGTAGATTAGGCGTCTGTAGGTAATTACCTTAAACTGGCCTATATATGAAATATGAGGTTCAAATCAACACCCGTGTGCTGTGCTTGATGTAAGTCACACCCGTGCCGAAAAACCGATCCAAAAGCACCCCGTGTGTTGTGCTGGCGCTGGCGTAACCAGAAATTCATTTTGGAAAGATGAGTAAATATACGAAATACAGTCACGATGGTTTTTCTTATCTGTCAGTCCCTCCAGGATTATTGCGATTTTGTGATCATGGAAACGAACGCAAAATCAAGCAAACTCCGCAATATTCGGATTAGCTCGCAATTTAGCGAAAATGACCGCAGACTTTCCGCCGATTTGGGCCGAGACGCGGCATGTGACGTCATCGCAAAACACGCATTCAGCCGAAGCCCTCTTAGATTCACGTGCGCCGAACATAAAGGGTCTCATTTACCGACAGACATCACTGTGAAACAATTTCGTGCGATTGCAGTTTCGCCGATTCAAGTAGTTTTCCACGGAAAAAGCACAAAAAAACTCACAAATTTGGAAAAAAAATAAAAAAATAATAATCTGCAGAAAAATCAAGCATTATTGGCCGCAACAATCACAAAAATAAATAAATAAATAAACAAATAAATAAATAAATAAATAAAAACCGACTCTGCGAAATCCTGAACGGACTGATCTGTTATTTAGCCTAATCATTAAAGGCACGATCTACCATCAGACAATCTTTCCATAGTAATAACATGGCCATGAAATACATTTATGACGGTGAAAATGATTAAATAACATTAATAATAGGGGAAAGTTACACTTTATATTATAAATCCTGAACCACTTTTCTTTCTATACAATGTATTGATATTGCAGTGGTTTGATTTGTTTTCATTCCAAAATAAACGTATTAAATTGCAATACATTATTTGTGTCAATATCGTCTCGTGAAGCCTGTATCGAGATATGTCTCCTATCATGGCTTTAGTATACTGTGCCAGAATGCTACCAGCTTTCTGTGTGTGTGTGTGTGTGTGTGTGTGTGTGTGTGTGTGTGTGTGTGTGTGTGTGTGTGTGTGTGTGTGTGTGTGTGTGGTGTGTGTACGTGCCACCCACAGAGTCTGCAGTGTATGTGGGTGTGAGAAAAAAAGATGAGTAAATGGAAATGGCAACAGTAGATATTATATATATATATATATATTATTTAAATATGGAATCCCTGAATGGTAATGTAGAAACATGTTCCCGAGTCAAATTTCTTTCCTTCCTTTCTTTCTTATTTATTTATTTATTTATTTATTTATTTATTTATTTATTTAGTGTAATATAAGAAAATTACTGAGGACAAAAAAAAGAATATTAGAGTCAGAGCTGATATAACATGCTCAGTTACCAATTTCTATTTGTTTTCCTCACTCACAAGAGTAGGGAGTAAACAGATGCCCCGTGTGGTCAAAGGTGGAATAACATGCTAAGAATTAGCCAATTAGTATGGTACACAAGGCAAAAAAAAAAAAAAGTGTCAGTTTGACCCGGGAACACACTTTAAAATGATTTATTTACTTACTTACTTACTTACGTACTTTCATCTGTGGTTTCATTTTAGCAAACATGGCAGCTGGTTTAAAACACACAATTAGATATTCTATCTTAAACAATTAGCACACTTGCCTCACACCTCCAGGGTTGGGAGTTCGATTTCTGCCTCCACCCTTGTGCCCCGAGTCCCGTAGGATAGGCTCCAGGCTCCCCGTGGCCTTGGGTGTGTCTCAATCAGCTCCCTAGTTCAGTAGTCAAGGCACTGATTAGGGAGTTGAACATTTTAAGGGCTGTCTCAATCGCAGAATCCTTCCAGTGATCTGCACCCTAAAAAATCCCACAATGCACCGCAAAAACCAGGGATCATCGATGCTCACTATGTTCCCTTACTGGAAATGACGTCATGTTCTCAAAAAACAAAAAAATTTTAAAAATGGCGGACGAACTCTCAGCCAACCTCGTCTATAAATGTAAGTAGCTTGTCATCTTTGTTGTTCCCTGACTAAACTTCCCTTTTCCTTATAGCCTCAGTTAGGGAAAAGCACTATAGGACAAGTTTCCAACAATATATTTTCTTTATGTTGCTAGCTTGGAGTACATCGCTCCAGTTCCCCCACAGTAGACCGCATGTGATCAGGTGTACTATTAGTCAAGCAGATTTTGAAAAAAAAATGAGAAGTCAAAGTTTTGTGTTGGATAAAATCATCTTTAGAATCGTTCCACTATGTTTTTTTTTTTCCCTCAAAAAATCTAAAACAGGTCATTTTGACCCGACCGGAACGGAAGGCTGCGAGAGCACGGCGCTCTGCTACGCGCAGGAACATGACCCACATCCGTTAATACGCTGTATTGCTCTTTTTAGTGTCCTCTGGAGTATCAGGACTAATATTTGTCATCGCCGTCTGTTTTAATAAGCGTCGAGTCTCTCTCTCTCTCTCTCTCTCTCTTCATCTCCTCTGTTGCTGTGGGATCTGGAGGATTTGATTGAAAAGGTGTGAGATTTGCTTTCATACCCCCTCAGGATCGGAAAGAAGATCTGGTGATAGACAAACGTGATACACACTTCAGAGTGAAAAGGTTTCACACCTCGAGCTGTTATGGGAGATGAGCAAAACTTATTAAATCTGACTGAAACTTTAATGCGTTTCCTGTATTTTACATAATTAAGTAATCTTTATAATAAAGAGCTTTTTTTTTTTTTTTTTCTCTGTATACTTTTCCCAAGCCTCTGATAGATAGAGAAGAGCATTATAGGACAAGTTTGTAACAATATATTTTCTTTATGTTGCTAGCTTGGAGTACATCGCTCCAGTTTCGCACAGCAGACCGCATGTGATCAGGTGTGTTGTTCAGAAGCAAGTACTATTAGCTGCTATTAGTGGTTTCTGGTGTTTTGTTTGTTGCTTAACCTAGAACTTCATGTCCAAAAACATCATTTTCAGTATATAAATATGTAAAATGGGTCATTTGGACAAGGAAGTACTGAAGAGTTAATCTCAGCTGCTTTTACCGAGAGCAGTGATTAGCATGGCCTGATTAGCTAGAGCGAAGTTCCTCGTTCCTATTAGCAGCTGTACACTGCAGCAGCTGCCTAAACTCCCACAGAGAGTCCAGACCTTATTTCCGCAAATAAGATATTAAACACCTGCATGAGTCACAGGTCTCCCTTAAAACAATCTACTTTAGAAAAAGTTCCTCAGTTGTCTGGGTTGCTTGTAATGCAAGAATTACATCTGGTCCTGTGAGGACTGTAATCATGTACCTATAATCAGGTACACGCTATTATAGGAAAATAATCAACGGCAGATCACCTAACTGTGAGTTAGCTGTCTCATAGAATAAAGCTATGGAAAGCACCTGCTTTTGTCTCTACTGTTACCCATCTATTTTCTGTACCGCTTATCCTACACAGGGTCGCAGGGAGCCTGGAGCAGGGGACTCAGGGCACACCCCATCACAGGGCACAATCACACACACCCATTCACGCACTACAGACAAATTTAGAGATGCCAATCAGGCTACAACGCATGTCTTTGGACTGGGGGAGGAAACCAGAGTACCCAGAGGAAACCCACGCACACAGGGCGGAGGCAGGAATCAAACCCCCAACCCCAGAGGTGCGAGGCAAACGTTCTAACCACTAAGCCACCGTGCCCCTCCAATTGATTCCAAAGAAGGGGAAAAAAAAACACAATATAAATTTGGTTCATAATCTAAATCCAAAATTAGATGCTAACGATGTTCATTTCCAACAAAAATGCTGACCAATGAGAAGAAGGTAAGCAGTAAGTAGTATAAATAATATGGTGAACTGTGAGGTTAGACAATTATCTCGTGATGAAAATTTAATATTGGTGCACCCCTAGTGGACAGCAGATCATCATGTCCTGGAGAGCCTTAGAAAGTGGTTTCATCTCTCTCTCTCTCTCTCTCTCTCTCTCTCTCTCTATCTCTCTCTCTATCTCTTTCTCTATCTCTCTCAGTATTTACCAGAGTTTTCATTGTGATGCTATTGTGGTAGATAGATAGTGTATGAATTATGCATTGCTGTGAAAGATGGATTGGAGGAAATGGATCCGTTTTCTAAGTAAAGGCTAGAGCTTCTCCTGGGACGGCGCGCTGTAAGGATACATTACAGCTCGGCCAAAGATTGAGAGATGGTGAATGGCTATAAAAACTGCAGCTTGCGGGACAAGCATTAGCATAAATACAGGAAATACGGTGATAAACTGGACCATGATTCAATATTAATATCAATGTTTACAAGTGGAACAGATTGCACTTGCATATCAGCTACTTATTCGCTGATGCTGTTGTTTTTATCCAAAAGTCTGAGTTGGCAACCGAGAACTGTTTAACAGTTATCATTAACTGTATAAGTGGTGCAGTTTGTATAGATCTATTTTTAGGGAAGAAGGAATAGAGAAAAGTAAACAAGAGACAACGCCAAATAGGAAGAAGGGAATTAGGAAGTACTTGGAATAAGAAAACTAGCAAACAGGTTCATGCTTCATCATGCTTCTTAAAGAATTCTTCAGTGTAGAAACCCTTAAAAGATTTTTGTGCCCCCAGTGTTCCTGGGATAGGCTCTGGATTCATCTCGACCCTAACGAGGATAAAGCATATAATGAAAATGAATGATTTTTCAAGCCCATTTAGATTGGAAGATAACATAAGTGATGTGGACTGTACTTTAGGATCTCTTTGTAGCATTGAACAGGTTACAGCTACTGTGCTAATATGAAGTCGCACATCATCATATTTTAAACCAGTGGTCACCAACCCTGTCCCTGGAGATCTACCTTCCTGAAGACTTTATCTCCAACCATAATCGTAGCCTACCTGACCATCTAATCATTGCCTTAAGATGTCCTTGATCAACTAAAACAGCTGTGTTAGATTCTGGTTGGAGATGAAACCTGCAGGAAGGTACAGCAGCTCTCAAGCAAGAGGGTTGGTGACCACTGTTTTAAACCATTGCAAACTTTGCTCCAGTAGGTCATGGCCTGTAAAAGGGTATTTACAGTATCTGACATGTATCCGAGTATGTGCCTGAAGTTCCCTGGTTCCTAAAACCATTCCTGTAGTCGAAATGCACGTATAGATCCACTGTTAAACTGGTCACATTTATTCATTTGGTAGGCTGATTTTCTCATGAGACTTGGATGTGAGGTCAGAATCCAATCTAGGCATAAAACTGAGAGCGAAAGGTCTTGCTGAGGGACCTACAGGGGGTCTCTAGCAACCTTGTGACTTGGCATGCACACAACCTTAACTTCTGAGCTTCTACTGCTAACAAGCGAATCAAAACCGGAGAGAAAATAGCCGTTATCCCTCAATGCTTTCTTGCCCTTAATCTCCATCCTTTCCTCCGTGGCTCAAATTAGTGCCACTTCTCTCTCTCTCTCTCTCTCTCTCTCTCTCTCTCTCTCTCTCTCTCTCCGTTCCATCTTTTAACGAGGTGGCTGGTCCCTAGAGATAACTGGACACGCCTTGAGGCATCAGCAGGTGAAGGACACTCCATTATCTGTCCTAGATGGATGAGTCGAGACGCTGCCCTAAAAGCAGGACGGCTGCCAGATCCTCTTCTCTTTAAAGTGCTTTTGTCTCTGCTGAGTGCCACCATTAGCGTAAGAGGATAAATCCACCCAATCTCTCTCCAAGTCTATGCATCCAAAAACGAAAACTGACAATTTGAGCTTATGTTTTATTAATGAAGTGCAAAGCTACTGTTATTGCTATTGTCCAAACAGAATGGTGATGGTGCCATTTGCACATATATATATATATATTTGCTCCCAACCCTGATTGTTTCTCCATCAGCTTTTGAATATTCAAAAGAGGAGCGACGTGATGACGTCATCAAAAGAGGGCCATGCTGTCTACATCATTGCTTATTTCCATCATTTTGTTTTGCTCTCCTTGGATCATCTTCTCTTTACTGACACAGTCATGGACTGCATCCCAAAATGAACACCACTATAGTATTAATACTTGTTTATGTCAAAGTAAAATGCTTCCCATACTATTAAGCTAGCATGCTAGGCATTGCAGCTACAGCAAAGCGCTCCCAGAAAATTGGTCACGAAGTGGATAGTACAATATTAAATAGCACTAAGTAGAACAAATGGATGGAAACGCACTTCACATCTAAACAAGAGTCTGATCATTATATCTTATTTCTTTGAGAGTTTATCAGAGCTATTGTGTTGTGTTAAAGATATCGTTAACATCCTTGTTGTATTTTTTGCTAAGATGTTAAAGATGGCTTTGACTTTCTTTACAATAACAGATGCTGATAACAACCTGTTCTTTTGTGTACAAATCCTAATAATATTAGTCATTTTTATTAATAATTTTATCTCTTGAACTTCTTCAGATATGGTGCTTAATATTCAACCCTGCTATGTTGGACTAAAATTATCAGGGCCATCGTCTCACAGAGATTTTTAAACTGTGTGTGAAATCTGTCACTTTTGTATATGCAGATCTGCAGTGCGCTCTCACACATGCACACTTTTTTTTACCACTTCCCCATGTAGCTTTCTAATTTATGCCTTTTGGGTGGCTGATAAATTTTTGAAAAATACAGGAAGTGCATATGTTTGTGGTTGTCGTTTTCTCTTTGTCATTCATGGGTTCTTTGTTAGGTGTGTGTGTGTGTGTGTGTGTGTGTGTGTGTGTGTGTGTGTGTGTGTGTGTGTGTGTGTGTGTTTTGCAAATTTGTTGTCATGACCCTCTTCCTTATTTCCCAGTTTCTCCCTTTTGCCTATGTTGAAAGTACCGGAATATTAGATCCAGTATTATTAGTTGCAAAGACCCGTTTCCCATCAGGGCATATTCAGTATTTGTTTTCTGTAAATTTTGAACGCCTTGTCATTTACTATCAATCCGTCACAAGACGGTCTCAGTGGGATTTTGAAGATCCCTAGACAGAAGTTTATTAAAGCATTTGAGGAAACAAATTTTTAAGAAATCAAAAGTCCAAAGCAAAATTTAAAATAGCAGCAGTTGGTACTGTAGTTCTAAAGTCAAATAGTAGGATTCATAGGCAAACAATGCTCAAAGGTAAAAAAAAAATGTGAGAAATACCGTGGTCAAACTGATAAAAAGAATATGTGATATATCTAGGCAACCTGGCTCACAATCCACTCTAGGAACTGAGAATAGGTGGTCTAATGAGTTACAACTGTACCTGATGTGTAAATCTTGCCATAGAACTAGAACGCTGATGAGTGGACATAAAGGGTACTGCAGTATGCAAACTGCCACAGAACCCCCAGCAAAGACCCCCCCCCCCCCCCCCGGTCTGGGATCGGGATTGCACAGATGTGGCAGTCATCAGTGGGGCCCGTGAATGTTCTCTGATGAAAATCACAAGTGCTACTCCAGATTGTATCTCCTTCAATAGACAAGACAGAAAATACAGTATATTAGGCATAATTCTTGGAGTACAGCAGGGCCTGAACCACTTAGGCTGGGCTTCCCTCCAATTCCAATGGAAGGGATGACTCAGCTTCCAAGTTCGGGGGTTCCTTGTCAATGACTGCACCGTCCAGCCAGGCTGTCTTTTTGGATGTGGTCTGGGACAGACCATGTCCGATTTCTGGCTCAGATGCATGCTTCCTCCAATATTTTATTTTATTTTTAGGCAAAATACCAGAAATAATTTATGGCTGAATACACAAAACAGCAGGCATCATATAACTGGGTAACACTGCTCAACTTATGTAAGGAGTGGCAAGACTTCACAATGATACTGGGATAGATGTATTAAACAGGTGGTAAGCAAATGAGCTACAGGTGTGACCAATTTCTAACTATGACAGCTGACCTCTGACCTAGTAGACAGGGGAGGCATTGCAATATCCAGGTGACACTATTATAACTTTCTCCGGCTGAAGTTTTTAATTAAGTCTTCAGTCATTCTTTACACAAGTATGTTCTGACTGCTTTTTGCTGGAGTTTTTAAATGTTACAGTGGCGGGGTGTGGGGGTATGGGGAGGTGGGGGGTAAGTCTCAATATCACTACAGACTTCAGGAGCACAACTTAGCCAGAAGGCATGTTCTTCAAGCTATTCTTAGGGTACCATAGAGCACACACTTTTATGAAAATATCATCGGGATTGGCAGAAATGTTTAGCTACAGATAAAAATCTGTATAAAAATATATATAATGGCTCTCACATAACATTATATATATATATATATATATATATATATATATATATATATATATATATATATATATATATATATATATATATATATATACTATACATTGTCTATAAATAATCAGTACCCAATGATCTGGCATGACAGCAGTAATATACAAAGAAATGGTCATTATACAGTGAGGGACTAGTTTATTCGGAAAACCGATTACTGATTTTGTTGTGCTTATTTATCCTTTGGGAATATGGGTTAATACTGTACATGTCAGATTGCAAATCAATAAAGCTGTCAGGCTTGTGGTGGGATTCCTAATGATCTCCAAATCAATACTCATGATCTTAAATCAATAAGAGAGTTAATTATGAGGTATCACTTTGTGTTTTATTGTGCTTTGGAATGTATTGCCTTTCTGAAAAGCTCTCTGGAAAGCATTGATGAAGGATCACGGCCCTTATAGACCAACGTGAGAGTAAGAACACACCTGCCGATACGTCTTAACCACTCCGATCTCAGCTGCCTTATAAACTCCACATAAAGAAGTGGTTTACAGGAAGCACTCGGTTAAAATAACAGTCTGTTACTTGCTTTTTCTCTCTCTAAAACACTCTCTCTCCCTGTGGTACAATTCTGACTTAACACACCCCCGTCTACTTCCCCTTGGCCATCGTAAGGGCCACTCCATTATTCTATCAGCTTGAGTTAAGTTTATTAGACAAGGTTAGGCATTGAGTCGACATCAGTGTTCTTCAGGAGTACTACTTGCCCAGAAGGTATTGCTGCAATTTGACACCAATTCGTTTTCAAAATGGCGGATGAAGCTGTTTAAACAGGATCAATAAAATACTTCCCATTACAAAAGTGTAACATTTGATTGCCCGTGTTCAAATTGGGTTTACTCCTCTGTCTCTATCTGTACATGACAGCTGTTGGAGCTGTGTTACTTTACTCTGCTAGTGAGTTAGAATCTTGCCTCCATAGCAAGCGATGATGTTATATCCATGTGCAAATATGACACCTCTGAATCACACTTTTTGATTCTCATTAACAATTTAAATAACTCGAATATTTAATTTCGAGTAGCCCAAAGTGAGAGTCATAACTGATACTGCTTCTTCGGTAATGGCTTTATTATCGTGGTCAGGATTGCAGTGGTTCTGGACCTCTGGGGATAAGATTGGAATACACCCTGGATAGGATGGCAGTCCATCACAGGGCTCCATAAACATACACTCACACCTAGGGGCAATTCATCATAGCCCATCCACCTACCAGGAGGTGGGTAGAAACCAAAGAACCTGGAGGAAACCCTCACGGAACGAAGAGGTTTGGGATAACAGTCCATGTCCAGTGTTTGGTGCTAATGTAAGCTCCCCCCCCCCCCCCCCCAATATTTTATTTTATTTTTAGGCAAAACATCACAAAGAATCACAAGGGCAAGAGCAAGCACTATATAACTGGTCAGCACTACTCAGATCTTATGTAAGGAGTGGCAAAACTTCGCAATGATTTTGAGAATGACATTATATAGGTATGTGTTGATACAAATAAACTTTTAATTAGATACCACCCCTCACCCACACCCCCCCCGGTCTGATAATTTAGTCATACGTATACATCAATTGGAGCAGCATCAATTCTTACTTTTGTACATTAAGAGTGTGTGGTAGATGCTCAAAATTCATAAACGTGGATTCCTCCAATGCCCTAATTGTAGATCTTTCATCACAGTTTTCACATGGGAAAAGAAAGTGTCTGTTCTTTCTTCCTCTCTACGTCATACTCTATCTGAGGTCACAGTGTGCTGCACCTTGGTTATCTATGTAAGTAGGGTAGAGAGAGGAAAAAAAAAAACCTCAACTGATCCAATTTTATATATTTTTTTATTTATTTTTTATTGCTCTCCTGTGGCTGGTTTCAATTTAATGAAGTTTGATATGGAGTGTGTTAGAAAAGGATTTGAGTGCCGGACTCCTGCATTGTGCTAAGAGGGATTTAAGAGGATAGAAAAAAAAAACCATAGTGTGTTTGCTTTAAAGCACCTCAGCACTGTGCTTTAATCCCGTATTCCCCATATGGGGATAGAACAGTGACAGCAAAAACAGGAGCTCTTTATTACTATGAACAGATGCCTCGCACTCGGGAGCTTTAGCGAAATGTTACTGAGGCACTTTGAGAGCGGAGATTTCCTCCCAGCAATGGGAGTAAAGATTAAGAGGCCTGTGCTGCTATTAGATACAAATGAAAAAAAAATGTTGAAGGTCATTAGAAGAGATAAGGCAAATGTGTTTTTAAGAAGTTATTTTTTTTTTTAGTTACAATCAAACACAGAGGACATTCGGCTGTGCACAATTTCCACCTAGTCTCACAAGAGCTACCAATCTGGGAAGACAAAGGTTAACAGCAAACCACCGATAAACAGCTGCGGCAAAAATAACGATCTATTCTATTTAAAAAAAATCAACTCAAAAAGCAAATAAATAAATAAATAAATAAATAAATAAAATTCTCTTAACTAACATAATTTCCTCCATTATTTTGCCTTAAACCATGAACTTCAATAGCAATAAGTAACTTAACACATACTAATTAATGTTTTTTTTTTTTTTTTTTTAATGTGAAAAATATATAGCTGTATTTACTAAAGTTGACTTGATTCATGAAAGAAAAAAAAAAAAAAAAAGTCCATATGTTCATTAAGGTGTTGTCAACGTTGATTATTTAGATTATTTGGTTTATAAATATATATATATACATAAGATTAATAGAGGTGTTAATTTGGTGTATTAATGTTGACATTCATGGTTTATGTAAGGTTATCAAAATGTATTTAACTAGCATGAGCTTTTGGAAATCTAGTTCTCGAGCAATTCATTATTGATTACGGTTATAAATATCCATGGCTTTGTGGCATTGTCTCATGTGACTATAACTGTATAAATAATACAAGATCACGTGATTTATGATGTTCAGTGACTTTTAGTTATCAGTGTAGACAAACGTAACGTCAAAACGTTAGGGATATTAGCAAACCAGGTCACATTTTTAAATAAAAAAGGGCGGGCCATTCATTTTGTGTCAGAGTGACTGAATTTTGGGCACTTTTCCTGTAAGCATCTGGAGGATATCTAGATTAGAGGATATAATCCGTATTAGTGTTTTGTACAGTAGATTTTCCATGGTTGGATCATTCAGTCTTGCTCATGCATAAACACACACTTCCTTCCTTTATTCTTCATCTAGGTTTGTGTTATAGCATGGTTATGATTCATGATCTCCACACACTCAGCAAAACAGGAGGCTGATCTGAGACCACCGTCTCTCCATGGAAGCTTAAGGAGGATTGGTGTGTGTGTGTGTGAGGCTCAGTTTGGAAAAGGGTGATGGATTTGTTGTCATGGCACCCTGACAGCAAATCACTGTGTCTATAGGTGTGTGTGTGTGTGTGTGTGTGTGTGTGGATACTCAAAGAGCTCTGCATGGAAGGTGTGAATGGGCCACTAAAGAGATAAATGTACACTAGTGGATGTGGCAGTTAGAAGCAATAACAGCGTGTTTCGGGGGTTTAATGATTTCCGTGCAGATCTACCATCTTTATGTCCATGTCCCAGCCAGGGTGTGTGTGTGTGTGTGTGTGTGTGTGTGTGTGTGTGTGTGTGTGTCATCCAACACACCAAACTGTATCAGTAACCACAAATTGTGGGTGGGTGGAGATTAAAAAAAGGTCCTCCATGTAACTAAAAATCACATGACCATGCAGCTGCCCTGTGAGCTCCTTCTTGTGGCCATATTTGAGAGCAATATTGCAAGTATCATTCCGTTCTCTGGACCAAATGTATGTGAAAGTTTTGAAAAGCATGACCAAACTGTCCCTCTGCCTGAGGATTCTTTTACAAAATGTGTGGCAGCCTGGGAAAACCCTTTACATGGTCAAATTCGGAAATTTCTACTATATATATACATATACATATATATATATATATATATATATATATATATATATATATATATATATATATATATATATATATACACACTCTACTTCCTGAACCGAAATAGGTTTCTCTTTTGTAAGTTTCTCAGTCACAAGTCTAGTTCTACCATTTTAAAAAGTGAAAAGGGAGAAGATTAGAAATTAGATTACCTTTCAATTCCACCGAACGACAGCCCGCATACCTCTAGGTTAACAATCTAATCTACTTATAGAAAAACTACATTGCTGACCAATTTGAAAGAATTAGGAGTTTCAAATGTGAAATGAGTTCTCACTTTGGAAATTAGCATCAGCCATATCAGTCTCTGTTTCATCACCTGAGGTAAAAGTCACTTTAAACACAGTGGCGTCTCTTCACTGTACTGATCTCTGTGAGGAAACCATCAGCGATTAATTCGGTCACTTCTGTTCTGTTACTGAAACATTTGGAAATGTTATCCTCTGTACAGATTGTGTAAGCACCCTGCTCTGAACTTGTTTATGGCAATTTTGCTACGGAATGGCTTTCAAATCGTGAGAAAATCACACTTAATTAGCAAAGTTTTAGACATCTTCAGGCAGACTGACTGCAGAAACTGTGCCAGAACCTTTTTATATCATTTTGATTCAGTATATTTTTGATTTACGATTACAGCATTTGGCAGACTCCCTTATCCAGAGTGACTTACATATATCTCGTTTATACATCTGAGCAATAGAGGGTTAAGGGCCTGGCTCAGGGGCCCAACAGTGGTAGCTTAGCAATGATGGGGTTTGAACTCATGACCTTCTGATCAGTAGCCCAACGTCTTAACCACTGAGCTACCACTGCCCACAGTGGTTTCTTAAATTATAGATGCCAACGTATACTACTGGCAGAACAGTGCAATGTTTTTCTTTTTTGTTTGTTTGTTTCCAAAAATCAAAACTAATTTTTCATAATTTATCGCTGTTTTCCAGAATGCTGTAGGTTTTTTTTTTTTTTTTTTTCTTCAGGCCACCTCACAAGTATAGGTCACCTGTATCATATTTAGTTTTATAATCAGCCAAAAGTAATTCTGAAGATGCAACTTAACTAGCAAACATAAAACATCACCTCACAGCTTATGTATACCTGTGCAGCTAACTCTCAACCCAGCCCCAGTTACCGTACTACCTCTGTTATTGAGTAGATGCTAGTCTAGTTATGTTCAGCAGATGAGCGATACATCGATAAATACACAGATGTCACATGCACAGCACTAAATGTTAAGACATATGATGATCCTGAAATATGTCCTGAATGCAGGTTCAGAGACAGTCATTAGAGGTGGCTAGTAAGGCTAATGAAGCATGCACAGCTTCTGTACACGGTAAGTAACTAATAAACTGGTTGCAGATCCAAATGAAGCTCGGAAGAAATGAGAACACAATCAGCAATTCCAACCTTGGTATAGATAACCGTGAGGGAGAAAGTGAGAATAATCTGATGCATTACACTAGACATGAGGTAATTATTCACACACAGACATAGGGATCCATTTCTATTACGCACATAGATAGACTTTGGAGATTGTATTATTTGGCACACCACCAAGGCTATCTGTCATTTATTTCTTTTAAATGGAAAAAGGGTTCTATCCAGATGATCGACTCTTATTAAAGAGTGAGAGAGAACGACAGAGAGAGAGAGAGAGAGAGAAAAGTGTGGGGTAGAGTCGCTGCCTTCTTTTTTACTTATTCCACATGTTTATAAGTGCACTGTTTGTACTTTAGTCATGACTTGAGTCTTGTGTGTGTTTGTGTGTGTGTGTGTATCTGTGTGTGTGTTTGTGTGTGTGTCAGCGTCAAACACCACTCCACGCACAACACTCCATCTGCACTAAATTAGCATGGCAAAGTGCAGTCACACTGAACTACTCGAACACAAAGTGACAGAACGAAGTCTGAGAACACAGCAAGGGATGCAGACATTCTCTCTCTCTCTCTCTCTCTCTATCTATCTATCAATCATTCTATTATCTATCAGGGGTATGATGATATACACCTTGATAACTATTATTTGGTAATGTCATTTTCTTTAAACAGCTGTGATCAGATACTGTGACGGACTGGAAAACCACCATATCAGCTTCTCTCTCTCTCTCTCTCTCTCTCTCTCTCTCTCTCTCGCTCTCTCTCCGTCTCTTCTGCTCCTACATAACGGTCTCAGTGTTAGCGGCCGGTCGAGCACTACAGAATACCAATGAGAGCCCTAATTAACAAGTCTAATTATTCACAAACGGCTTCATTAGTGCACATTCGCCACGTCCGAGAGAGCGAGAAGAAAAGAAAACTCCAAAACCCTGGAGACTCGCGCTCCTCTGTATCTTATCTGCAGTATATGACAAGAATCAAACAGAATAACGGAGACACAGACAGGCGTTGTTGTTTGTTACATACGCAACAGTGTGTTTATGCGATAATAGAACCAGCGATTTCATATAAAATATTCAGTGCTGTGGCTTTTTAATGATTATTATGATTAGCCCTGTCACTAAGATGGATAACGCATTGTTACAATGGACTGCGGTGAATAAACATTACGTATCACCTAGAGGGCAACAGATGATGACCAGACAACTTCCTTTGTTGTGTGCTAATGTAGTTATGACATAATGTGTTTGAAATATGTATAAAATGGTTTACAACTATGACAGTTTACCTTTACAGCATTTAGCAGAGGCCCTTATCCGGTGCGACTTACAGAAGTGCTTTATAGTTTCTAAACATATCAAGAGAACATATCCTCATGCTAGTTAACCATCCATCCATCCATCCATCGATTTTCTGTACCACTTATCCTACACAGGGTCGCAGGGGAGCCTGGAGCTTATCCCAGGGGACTCGGGGCACAAGATGGGGGACACCCTGGACGGGGTGCCAACCCATCTCAGGGCAAAATCACACACACTCATACACCCAATCACACACTACGGACAATTTAGAGGTGCCAGTCAGCCTACGATGCATGTCTTTGGACTGGGAGAGGAAACTGGAGTCCCCAGAGGAAACCCCCAAAGCACGGGGAGAACATGCCAACCCCCGGAGGTGCGAGGCAAACGTGCTAACCACTAAGCCACAAAACAAAAAAACAAACAAATAAACAAACAAACAAAAAAACTGTATCTTGGAAAAGTGTACCGTGGCATAATTAACAACGATATAGATACTATATCATTGTATCACTATATATATATATATATATATATATTAGAAAGGGTTTTATTTTTGATGCAATGTGTTTGAAGCAGTCTTGTTGTAATGAAATATATTAAAATGGGTTACAGACATGACATAATATATTAAGAGGGGTTACGTTATGATGTAACATGTTAGGCGGGGTGTTGGTTATGATGTCATATATTGAGAGCAGTTTTGTTAAGATGAAATATATTGTAATATATTGCATACAGATATAACATAATACGTATATTAGAATGGGGTTTGAAATGACTTCCTGTATTGAGAAACGTTTTGGTTATGATGTAATCAACATTTTGGTTATGAGAAAATGGATTGCAAGGACTGGGACTGGGTTATAACAAAATGCACCATGAGGGGTTTGGGTGTGTATAACATACACTGGATAAACTAAACTGGGTTTAAGTCTGTTTTAAATGACTCTTGGGGGCATTTCCACCTGCATTTCTACAATATGTGTAAATTAATTATGTTCATTAAATTTATATTGGGCATGCCCAACTGGACTGCTCCTGTACTCCCAGGAGAAGAACTTGTGCAGGGAATTTCTGCATTCTTGTATTTTCTTTTTACATTGTCCATGAACAGGATAGTCCCAAAGGAGTAGGAGTTCTGCCCGGTTGGAACCAGTGACACAGCGATGCTTGCTAAAAGATAAGAAAGCTTCACTTTGATAGCAAAAAAAAAAAAAAAAAGCTTAGCCAGCTAAACACACTCACTTGTTTAGTAGGTGAACTCATTTGACAAAGTTTTCAGCGTAGGAGTATGCGAGTGGTTTGGGACACAGCCGCCTGCTCAGTATGAGGATTAAAGACAAGATGTGATAAAGATCTGAATTAGTGTGCTTAAGATGGTGTGTATGTGATTTCTCCTGGTCCGAGTGCACACACTGCTTATGACATTAGAGGTACGTGGGGAGTAACGGAGGTGCGGGAGACTTTATTAGTGCATAAATTGAGAGGAGTATGAGTGAGAGTCCTGTGTTGTGGTCTCTTGCGGTCAGCCTCCGCACGCCCCGCTCTCTTTGAAGGGCTCATTAGCCGGGTGAGTGTGTGTGCGCGTGTGTGTGAAGGCACGAGAGCTGGTTTCAGCCTCGCGCGCCCCCGAAATCAAACTTTGAAGTCGGTTTTCCATTGGAAGGATTAGCCATCGGGGATTTGATTTAATTCTAATTTCTTATTTTCGCCGTGATGCTGAAGACTCTGCTCTGCTGCGTGGGAGGAACAGGCCATCGGCCTTACGAATCTATTTACTCAGAAGTGATTTCAAAGTGAAACAATGAGTACCATGTGTGTGTGTGTGTGTGTGTGTGTGTGTGTGTGTGTGTGTGTTTTATCTAAAGGCTTAATGTTAGATTGAATTTATAAAAGTTTGAAATATACATAGAGATTAAAATGTCCTTTACACATCTCACACACCTGCCAGCTAAACAAACTCATTGTAGTGCATTATTCTCAGCATCATCGATACTTTGTGTAGTGAGTGCAGTGCTGGTCTTCCTCATTCCTCTTCTTCCTCCCTTGTCTTTAAGAAGCGGTGCAGGCTAGAGTGCACACACTGAACATTGTAATGTAGCTCATTTAGAGCCTGTACATTTTTTGTTTGTATAGGATTTCTATGAGGATGAAACGTATAGATGAAATACTCTCATGGAATGTTCTGGATGATGATGTCATAATTTACAACAGCTGACCAATCAGCCTTAGTGAAACTGCACACGCACTTGAACCCTAGCACATCAAAGGGTTCTTCACTTATCCCAGTGAGGAAAGCCTAACCTACAACAATGCTTCTCTCTGGGTTCTTTCTTTCTTTCTTGCTTGCTTTAGTGATCCCTTCCTTTCTTCCTTCCTCATCCATATTTTGTTTCACTGCTTTGTTCCTGAAACCCTACAACAGTGTTTCCTGTTCTTTCCTTTCTTTCTTTCCTCCTTCCTCATCCTTCTTCCTTTCACCCTTTCATTCTCCTATCTATCTATCTATCTATCTATCTCTGCCTTCCTTATCCATATTTTTTTCATCACTTCCTTCCCACAAAGCTACAACAGTATCTTTCTTTCTTTCTTCCTCCCTCCACATCCATATTTTTCTTCCGTTCTCTCTTTCATTCTCCTGTCACATGTCAATGAACATTAAATATATTTATAAACAATTTTGTATTTGATCCATCCATCCATCCATCCAATCATCTTTAAAATGTTATATTGCAACATCCAGACATATTAGTCTCTGGACAAATATAAGAAGACTCTCAAACCTGCACACAAACATACTCCAGAATTCAAGAAACATTTATCTTGATATGTCTCCATTCAATGTACCAATGTTAGATAGCACACACACACACACACACACACACACACACACACAGCACAGAGGTCATGGCAGATTTCTGAAACACTGATTATTCTCCTTTGCGTTACTCACACTGAGATCAATAGAACCTGTTTAATCTTATTCTGTCTATCTTGCTTTCTGGCTCTTTCCCTTCCTTCCTTCTATCACTTGTCAGTGAACATTAAACATATGCATGCACACATTTTTTGACCTAAACATCTATAAAAGTACTTAGATTTATATAGTTTTGTTTTGTTTTAATAGGCACTCAAAGCACTTTATATTATATGGGGGAAATCTCCTCAAACCACCACCAGTGTGAAGCATCCATCTGGAGAATGCAACAGCAGGCATGGTGCACCAGAACACTAACCACACACCAGCTATAGGTGGAGAGGAGAGGAGAGTGATGTAGCCAATTAAGGGATGGAGATTATATGGGGGCCATGATAGATGAGGGCTGGACACCTCATCTTTTTTAACGTCTCATCCGAAATACTGTGCCGTTTTTATAGTGTAGTATCCCTGTCACTATACTGGGACATTAGAAACCACACAGACCACAGGGTGTGCATAATACCACTTCCAGCAGCAACATTAGCTTTCCACAGGAGGTCTCCCATCCAGGTACTGTCCAGGCTCAATCCTGCTTAGCTTCAGGGGGGGAACCAGGCGAGAGCTGCAGGGTGATATCAGTCTGGCATCTGTCTACCTGTCTGTCTACCTTTCTGTCTATCTGGCTGGCTGACTGGTGTAAAGCCATATCCTATACTTTTGTTGTAATGGAGCTTGGCAGCACTGCACTTGCACACTCATTACACTCGCTCTTCTCTTGGCAAGGCTACATTTTGTTTGCATTATACAGCTCGTCTCTAATGGCCTTTTCAAACGCCCACTTACAAGCATGTTTATTTCTGAGCCTTGTTGTTTTTTGCCCCTTGTCTTTTTTTTTTTTTTTTTTTTTTTTTTTGATGTCTTCTGACAAAGACCCGGCCAAACGTAAGGCTTAATTAACGACTGCCAAGCGAACGATATGGGAGAGGGGAAGTGATATGGAGGAGTGCGAGAGATACGGGTAGGGCTTGTCTTCGTAATCGCCTCACACTGCTACGCCTCTTTTCCTCGTACGTCTGCCACTCGTCCATCGCTCCGTCGAAGGGAGAAATCTGATTTCGGGGGCCACTAGACATCCAGGCTCTGTGAACGATGTGTAAGAGATTATTTTATAGGAAAAGAACTAGTGAGCACTTTTGTACTGTAACTCTGCAGGCAGGGATCAGCTGTTCAGGTTCTTTATTAGTGACCGGAAGGTTGTGAATTTTTTATTTATTTTGGAAATAACATTTTCAGGCTTTTGTAGTAGGGCCATTCATATTGAAACACTGAACACTGTATGAATCTTCGCCACCCCCCCCCCGCCCCACCCAATGTACCTATGCACACGAGAGCCAGCATGTCTTCGAGATGTAAACAAATAAAAGATTTCCATGAAAATACGCTCACATAGAAGCCATTGTTTTATTTTCCATCAAATCATGATGGCTGGTTTTTGTTTATATGTATGCAAATGGTTATTCGGGGGTTGTTTTTGCTTCCTTTTCGTCGAATCGCTCTTTCACATCATCTTTGAAAGTGTGTTTTGCCCACGAGGACAATCTCACGCAGGAACTCAGCCTCTGTAATGGTCTTCACGTCCTCCGCTAAGCTAGCACCCAACCTTGAGCGTGTAGCATGAATCACTCTTGCCCTGATACGATATGTGTTCAAACGACCCTGAATGATCCGTCAATCCGATGAACAATCGGATGTCTTATAAATAAACATAGATTTTTTTTTTTTTTTTTTTTTTTAAAGAGTCGTAAATAACATCCAGTGTACCCTCCTGTCTCTTTGTCTATTAGCGGGTGAGATTTTAGCACACGCTCGCTAATCACACCTCACTAATCGTCTGCTTAAATGAAAATGTCCTCGTCCTGTTTTTTAAGAAGAATGTGTTTGGGTTGTAAACACAAAACCACACATCAACACACACACACACACACACACACACACACACACACACACACACACACACACACACACAGAGACAACGTTATTAGCGGTGACAGAGAGCTTCCTGTCAAGGGTTATGGGTGGTGATTACTTTTGTGTGTGTGTGTGTGTGTGTGTGTGTGTGTTAGCCTCCTCAGCTGGTGGTATCTGATTGTCAATTTCACCTTTAAATTAAGAGTCTGTGCCACCATGAAATCTTTTCATCCTCCAGATCTCTGCTGGACACCAAAGCCTAGAAAGAAATGGCCTATTTTTTTTTTTTTTAAATAATTTTTTTCACATCCTCTCTAAGCTGGCAATCTCGTCCCATGGCGCGGCTCTTTGTCAGTAATTTCAAGGCTCCATGCTTGATAGGTCTGAGGGTTGAAAAGGCCCTTCAGTTTGCCATTGTTCCGTGCTAATTGCTTGGCAAAAATTGCCCTTGTGTGCCAGCGCATGTTCATATTAAACGGAGCGACATGCTTTGACAGCCACGTCGCGGATAAGACGGAGACGGAAAATGGAATATATGTCTCATCCTGTACGGAGGTCGCCTTTGTTTAAGTGTATTCCATCATTTCAATTTTCTTAACAGTGTCACATTTCCTCATTTTCCTCACAAAAGAAGAATAATAGCAGCTGCTTGGGTTCCTGGGGTTTGTTATCGCAGGCCTTATATTAGAATATATGCATAATTTTTTTTTTTTTTTCCCCTCTTTTTTGTTATAGAGATTGAGATATTCCTAATGAGACAGTTCATTAGTGCTTGCTATCATTATACTCATGCTAGCGAGTCCCGGATGAGTTTGTAACTACTAAATGACGAATTTGACGGTATCAAACTGCGCCAATTTAGCTGACAATTCACGACCGTAATTAGATAAGCACGAAGACATGTTTCTCCACACACACAGAACTTCAAAGTTTTTTTTTTTTCACCAGAGAAGGATGATTGCACAATGGGAATCAATAGAAAAGCCTGAAAACTTGAGTAAATACTTTCTGGGCACATCATTAGGTGAGGTATTGTTTTCAGACTAATATCAATCTTTCAGAGGTGGAACGCAGTAGGGGTTAAAATAAAGGCAAAGATGAGTGCGCTGTGAAGCCATGATTTAGTGCACCAGAGAGAGTAGAAAATTACATCCACCCTGTGTGAACTTGCTGGGTTTTTTTTTTCTTTTCTTTTCTTTCTTTCTTTCTTTATATATATATATATATATTTTATTGAAGATGCAAATCTGACCTCGTTTTGTAACTGTTATTCTGAGAACAATTTTGTGCCTCGAATGGAAGTCTGCTTAAACAGATTTGGGGCAAATCCACAAGTTAGTTATTACTGTAATGCCCAAACAAATGGTGTTATTATCCTGGGTCCTGGGTGAATATTTCAGATCTGGGTCTTGAAAGGATGGTTTTCTTTTACTGTTTTTTATATATATATATATATATATATATATATATATATATATATATATATATATATATATATATATATATATATATATATTTATATACTGTACACACACTGTGGGTTCCAAAAGTCTGAGAGCTCTAGTGAAAATGCTCCTGTTTTCTAATTTAATACGACAGTTTTCGTGTCAGATTATATTACTGATAACAACTTGAGTCAAAAGTCAAATCTTTTTCGCCTTAATGACACTGTGCACTCGAGCTTTCACGGACTCCGCAGGTTTGTGCAAAAGCTTATCATCCATTTTAGATCGAACCCATCAGAGTGGCGTCTGAACACACGCTTCAATAGAAGAGATTAGACGTGAGGAAAATCGGACTTTTGTGTGCAAAGCAGGTCACATGGTCAATATCACACATTTGCTTACATGTACAGTTAAGAAGGGACCGAGAAATAGTGCAGAATCTTGAATATTAAATATTTACATATAAATATATTAACCATTTACTTTCTTTGTTTTCAATATTTCAAAATGATAAAACCCGTTTATTTCTCAGACTCTCAGACCCTATACACACACACACACACACACACACACACACACACACACACACACACACAAACCACACCTACACAGCCCTACATACCTAGAAGTAGTGCAGAATCTTGAATATTAAATCTACAAGATATTAAACGCATACTTCCTGTTTTAAATATTTAAAAATTCTTAAACCCGATTCCCGTTCTTGGCTGTCCGGAGTGGAACCTGATGTGGTTTTCTACTGTTGTATCAAATCCACCTTAAGGTTGTGCGTTCTGAGATGCTTTTCTGCTTACCACAGTTGTAAAGAGTGATTATTTGAGTTACTGTAGCCTTCCTGTCAGTCTGGCCATTCTCCTCTGACCTCTCACTTCAACAAGGCATTTCTGGGTGCTTTTCCCAGCATTCTGTCTAAACTCTATAAGAGATCAGATTTGTCCCCATTCTATCTTAAAGCACATATCACCCCACAATGCACCACCGATCCTTGGTGCTCGGCTGGACTCAAGGAGGGCATGCATCAAGCCTCTTCTCTGTCCTGGTATCTAGATGGTGGAATGAACTTCCCCTGGCTGTTCGAACTCACTGACTCACTGGCTGTCTTCACACGACAACTAAAGACCTACCTCTTCACGAAATACATTCAAATTAGCACTTTGTTATTGTGTTGTCTTGTGTCTTGTATGTGTGTTTCATCACGATTGAATGCATTGCTCTCCTGCCACATGATTGGATAATTGCGAGTGTTCTTATTAAAGTGACCAGTGAATGTATACACAGATTGGATCAGTCCGTATATTTCTGGTGTATCTGGGCATAATTTCATTTTTTTTTTCCCCCCCCCGCAGATTAAACATTCCTCTCTGAGTCTGAAATTTTTTTCGACCTTGTCCATTCTGAAAATGATGACGGACGAGTCGTGCTTTTGTCCCTCCAATGACTCAGTTCCACAATTGAACAAATCCCTCACTTCAATGACTTCCCATCAGAATTATGGGGCAACGAGATCCATCACCCGGCGGTGTAATTACTTCGCTAAGCATCTTTGGTTATTTTTCTTCATGCTGTCACGATCTTGTGAGGATCCATCTGATTTCAATCAGCTTAAAGGGAGCATCATAGGGATGGCGACCTTGAGCTTTTAGACGAATTATGGTGAGACATGTTTCAAAACTCTAACTGGGGATAATAAGACTCTTGAGTGGCTATGTGGGAGGCTGCATTGTTAGGATGTTTTAAAATATTAATTTTTATTTTTTATTTTTTGTCTGCTACTGTCTCATTTGCGGTACTTAAGTTGATGCCTTTTGATGGAGTGTCCTGGTTTCTTTCTGCAAATGTTTGATTTTGAAGAATAACAGGATAACAGATGACCAAAGATCCTTTGTGTTCAGGCACATACGAGATCGGTCTTTTGGAGGCTTTTAAGCTTCCAAGCTTGGAGGCAGCTATTATTTTAAAGAAAATAACATTTATGCTGCTACTCTCTCTCTACTGTGAGCTTCGTATTGATCTCAGAAATGATGGTGCCCTCCAGAAACACTGAAATGGATCTAGAGAAAAGGAGCTTAAAGCAATAACTCATTTTGCTAAAAGGCCAAAGAGCACAGCAGCGCTAACATGGATCCTATTAACCAAGATGGACGCTGCATTGCAGAAAACCAAGCACTCTTTTCAATCTTAATCAGTTTCCAGACACGGAACCCGGAGAGCCGTGTATATATATATATATATATATATATATATATATATTTCTATTTCACGTCCATTCTGATTTTTTTTCTGAGAGTTGCAGGCTGGCTTGAGAGGAAGGGGATAGTGCTGAGAGGGTCAGTCCTCCTGCTAACCACTTCCTGTTAAAGGATAGCGCTCGCGCCTGAGGTCAGCATTGTGGTAATGAGATTTATGGGTAAACAGGGTGCGGCCGACCCCACCACCGCGGATCGTTTTCTGTCTCGATGTTGCTGTAGTATGTCAGCTGACCCCTGAACTTCCTGTAATGAGAGTCTGATGAGCAGAGAGGAAAGGTTCGACCTCCGCTTCGATCTGATACAAACGCAGGAGGCAAACATAAGCTCTGCGTGTATGAGGAGGAAGGAAACAAGCTGAGGATAGTCAAAGTAAGCACAAATCTGAAGTTTGTTTGAAGTGTACGTCAAATAGAACAGGAACAGTCAATGCATGTACTTAATATTTCAACACTGGACATGATGATGAAGGACTTTGACCAAGAAGGGCCACAGTCCTCTCACTAACCGCCTCAGTGCTTTTTTTTTTTTTTAGGCAGAACACAGCAATCACACTCGGTTGCAGAACAAAACAACCAGTTTGAGAGTGAGGTGGTCTCGGTCTGGTGCCAAGAGCTCTCTGGTGTAGGTCTGATTGCAGTAAGAAAGCGATTCGACTCTGAATCGACCCTGCAGGAAGTGAACCAAACATGTGCTGTGTGTTTTCAGTTGCAGCTTTTTTTTCCATAGATGTAAGCTGCTAAACTGAGCTGTGAGGCACAAACGCATCCAAGGAACAAAACTGTACTGTGCAGAAATGTTCCCAAAATAAATGCTGGAAGCAAAATTAAATGTTTTTAAGCTCGTTCTTTATATAATCATCTAATCATTTATTTAGTGCTAGCTTCCTGTTCTTCATGCTCAGGGGATTCTGGGGGTTTCTGTAAGCACTTGGTGGAGGTTTGTTCACCTTTGTCCATCATTTTCCAGCAAACCCCTGGTATGGTCATACCTGAGCTTTTTATTCTCTTATTTAGACTCATGACTGAGCACAGTCGTAACAAAAGGAAAACATTTCAATACAAATAGGTTTGGCAGCTTTCCAGCTCGCTTTTCACTTTCGGCTTCGTTCCACTCATGACCACACACACACACACACACACACACACACACACACACACACACACACACACACACATACACATACACACACACTCACTTAGCTCACTGTTTGTGAAGAGAGAGGGAGAAAGAAACAGAGATCACATTAATACATTGGGAAAACAGGGCTCAGGTGTGCCACACCAATCGTTACACCTGTAGACTGCAGACTCCCACTAATCCACGCCTCCACCCACTGCAGTGTGAAAGCAACCTTAAAACACAATTTAGCTCCTTAGCTGATCAAGCTAACATAATGGGTTTTAAAAACTGCTACGCTTCTGTGCAAAAAAAAAAAAAAAAAAAAAAAAAAAACAAACACAAAAAAAACAGCTTTTTACAGAAATCCAGATGTGGATTTAGATTCCTAATGAAAAAGAAAGAAATATATTCCTAATTAGATTCAAAATGAGCAAAACAACAACAACAACAACAACAACAACAACAATAATAATAATAATAATAATAATAATAATAATAATAATAACAATAATAATGTGCATATTTTTGTTGCAGAAAACTTTGTTGTACTTATTTATAATACATGTCCTGAGTTACAGTAAATCCCATAAATTTATAGTTCATTAATGATTGGAAATTGATTTATTATTATTATTATTATTATTATTATTATTATTATTATTATTAGTAGTAGTAGTAGTAGTAGTAGTAGTAGTAGTAGTAGTTGTAGTTGTACTGGTAGTAGTATTATTGTTGTTGTTGTTGTTGTTGTTGTTGTTGTTATTATTATGTTCTTAACCATAATTACTTGTGATTTTAAAAGCTATACATTAATTCTTCTCCTTATTATTATTATTGTTTTTAACCATAATCACTTCATAAATGACTTTATTTATTATTATTATTATTATTATTATTATTATTATTATTATTATTATTATTATTATTATTATTATTATTATCACGTAACTTATTGAAAATACAGTACATGTTGTCACCTTTACTAATGCAGATTGTATCAGAACACATTATCTTCTGGATTTTGTTGGTTATTGTCTATTTTTTAAATAACACCTTCAAGATGTACTTCCACTTTTGCATGAAAGGCCCATACCTATATTAAATGTATAGAGCAGTATCATCATCTTCAGGACTGGATTGACATTTTAAAGAAGACATTTCCAAATAGAGAAAAGTCTAAAGATTAACGGATAAAACAACATTTGATATCTAATTTTAGCCAAACCTCTTCTCTTCTGCTTCTTTGGGTATTTTTGCTCTCTATATGTTTTTTATCTCTAGCTTTAAGGAACGACTCTTTGACGCGTTCTTCTTTTATTTTGCCCTAAAACTATGAGGCTAATATGACTAACAAGTAATGGAAGTTTATATCCCCCAAAATCTTTTTCTTTTTTTTTTTTTAAGCATCTGCCTTAAACCATGTCCAGTTCTTCAGTTTGTATCAGAAAGACTTCCTGAAGTAGTTTAGGACATAATGTGACTCATGCATCTATAAACATCAATAAAACATCATGTAGCTGAAGGTTATAAGGACAGCCATTTTGAATGACCCGGTGCATTAGGCTCCGCCTCCCAATGTAAATACAGTTACATTACATTTCAGATTTGCTCTGAATCATCATCCATGTGCGAAGTCTGATCACTCTGGACTGTAACTGTCTCCGAGACAATTAATTGGACAGTAAATGGCTTTTGTCGAGGATTACTTACCGTATTATTCATCCATTTCGGTTCAGCTCAGCCATGTAATTGGGTGAATACTTTTATCCACAAACACACACACACACACACACACACATGTGATGATGAAGTGCGTCTTTTGTCTCTTCTGCTGATTGTGTGTAACCATATCCCCGTTCAGTTTTATGAGATGGATTTCTCCTTATGTGTGTAATTTAGTGCCTGCATCGTCAACCCTTTTGTGTTCCTCAAGTGAAGTTTTACGCTATTCAGCTCATGCATTTAGTCTTTCATTAATACCCATAATGCAATTTTTTTCCCCTTGTGGAGACAGAGACATCAAAACTCGACTGTATGACTGCATAATGGCTGAGAGCCGCAGTGCTATGGAGATAAATGAATGGTTGCAGGAAGCAGGAAGCTCACATGCTGTGTATCCTGTTTTATTCCAAACAAAGTCCCTCTTTTCTCTTAAGCATTCTACGCTGGCATTTATTACAGTCTTGTTTTCGAGCATTCACGCCGGAATAATCTCGTGTTGAGGGTGAAAATGCAGTTCTTCGTTTTATATATTTAAACCGTGATAAACATATTGAGAGCGAGCCCTTCGGCAGAACAAACAGAATGCACACATCAAGCGTAAGAGACAGAAATTAAGTCAATACATCATTAAATATAATACATGTACAAACACACAACTCATGATTAAATATTTAAAAAGGCCTCTTTTTTTTTTTGCTTGTTCCTTGTAAATCACAGGATAGTAAAGTTGTTATTAAATTACAAAGGTTCTTGAAATCCCATTTTTCACGCCGCACTTCAATAAATAATTATTACCAAAATCGTCTGGTTTAAGTAGGCTATCGTCCATTCACCCATCCATTTTCTGTACTGCTTATCCAACACAAGGTCACAGGGGAGCCTGGAACCTATCCCAGGGAACAAGGTGGGGGTCACCCTGGACAGGGTGCCAACCCATTGCATGGCACATTCACACACACACGTTCACACACTACGGACAATTTGGAAATGCCAGTCAGCCTACAATGCATGTCTTTGGAATGGGGAGGAAACCCGAGTTCCCGGAGGAAACCCGAGTTCCCGGAGGAAACCCCTGAAGCACAGGGAGAACATGCAAACTTTGCTGTTAACAGATGTCTTAAGGCTGATTATTTTGGATTTTTGTGGAACCAAGCATTCCACAAACGTTTGTATGAGAAATACACAGAATGGTATGAAGAAGTTGGGGCTGATTCCTTCTAGGCCAGACTAGCAGTGACAGTCATGACAGAGTGAAGCGCCACCTAAATGTAGATTTGATCTCCATTTGGACTGATGTTTCCAGCCCACTTCTCTGACACATCTGTAACATGTCAGTGGGCATGTCATCAGCAGTAAATGAGAATCCTCATAATCTAAAATTAGAATGGAGAATCTGAAATTAGACAGACAAAGCACACATTGTCCAAAGTATAAATTACGCAAAATGACAGATGACAGAACCAGAAGTTTCGTGGGTTGTTTTTTTGGTTTAAAAGAGGTTCTGTTTAGCGTGATTGGTATTTGGAGGAAACACAGCATGAACCCTGTAGTCAGGTCAAGCGGGTTTTTATTGTCATTCCTCTATATAACTTGTATACATCAGCATGAAATGTCATTTTTTATCAGGACCATGGTGCAACACAGAACAGCACACAGGACTACATAAAGTGCAAACAGTGTGAGACGAGTGCAAGACAGTAAACACACAGGACAGTAAATACATAATAAATTCATACTGTAGGGCAATATGAATAATAATAATAATTAAAAAAAATAGAAATAATGAATCCAGCTGTCTATCTGTCTTTAAGGAACATCATTCCACACCATCTTCATATAGGAGACCTTGTGATATAACGCACTGCTCAACTAGAATAGTTTAATTTTTGAGCTACTGCTATAGAATAGATTTTAGCCTCCCATTTAATATCACGGCCATCTGTTACTGAGTAAGTCGATGATGTGAAGCAGTGAGGTTTCTAAAATATTTAATAAATACAAAATTTCCACCCCCACAGCAGTGATGTCACTGTTCCCCCACCCTAAACTGCATTTGGGTCACTGCTCATGTTGAAGGATGAATCTGACTTTTTTTTGCCTTTTAAAAAAAAAAAAAAAAAAAATCAAAGCTCCCAAAACATGTATTGACTCCTTCATCTTCTGCGCCTTGAAGAAAATTGATTCAGATATGAAGCAAGAGAAAGAAAATTAGAGTGGTTACTCCACGCAACTGCTCTTTTTTTTCTGAGAGATTTCTTCTCTTTCATGCTTGCTAAGTCTTATTACACACCACCCAGGGGGTGAAGAATCAATTTGCGAAGCTTAAACAGAAATGCCAATTTCATTTTCTACCCTTGGAAAAAAAAAAGTGTTCTAGGGTAGGAGGGGAAAAATATATACATATATAAATAAATAAAAATGATGGCGAGAGAGAAAAAAAAAAAAAAAAAAAAAAGAAATACAGTAAACAAGACACATGGACAGTTAATCCATCTGGGTTCTGCGTGGTGGTTTTCATGTTGTGTCTTCCTGCTTGTCTTGTTTAATTCATCTGTGTAGGGCATGGAAAGTGCACTAGCTAAGATGAACATACAGTACTGTGCAAAAGTCTTAGGCACCTGCAAAGAAATGCTGTAGAGAAAAGATGCCTTCAAAATAATGACATTAAATGTTTCTATGTAAAAAAAATAAATAAATAAAATACAGTAAAGGGCAGTAAACAGTAGTAAATGAAACAAAGTCAATATCTGGTGTGACAAAAAATAAAAAATAAAAATAAAATTTTAGTCTCCGGTACAATGTGTGCAGTTTTATAAGGAAATGAGCTGGTAAGTTTTATTGAGCATCTTGCAGAACCAGACACAGTTCTTCTGGACACTTTGACTTTCGCACTCGCTTCTTATTTCTGCAGTGAAACCCAGCAGCCTTCATTGTGTTTACTGTCTGAAAAGTGTCTCTTACGTAATACGCTGCTTTCTTTAATGACATACAAACATTTTTCTGTAGCATTTCATTCTGTGTTAGAAAAGAAATCTAAAATGTTTTCGTACTGACTTGATAATGTAAAAGTCATAAACTAAAAAAAATCTATAGCAAAGTTTGTACTCAAAAAATTGGGCACCTAAAACTTTTGCACAGTGCTGTATATTTGAATTTAAATGACTTTGTGGTTTATTGTATTTACGAATACATCGAAATTGCATGAGTTTAAATATGGCCTTTGTTGGGGTCAGGGCCTGCCAAGTTATCTCTAGAATCAGGTTGTTTATTATTGTGAGAAATGCAGGATGTATTTGAATAACTACACATCAGGAGGTCGTATTTGGGGCAGTGGTAGTTCGGTGGTTAAAACTCTTAGTTGGGGATCAAAAGGCTGAGAATTAAAATCCCAGGACATTAAGAGACACTGTCGCCACCTTGAGCAAGACCTTTAACCCTCAGCTGTTATTCTGTATATATGGATTGTATCCTGTCTAAGTCACTTTGGATAAATGGATAAAAAAGTAAATGGACATTTGTCTTTGGCACATTAGGTTTCTGTGCTGTTATCCTCAGCCAAGGGTTGGAGGTCCTGTCAGGAGGTATCCAGGTTTAGACCTGCTAACACATCTTCAATGGCTGACAAAATCAGGAGGTCAGGAAAAATATGATATTACTAACTGAAAAAGAAATAGCTGCTTAATCCTTGTGGCAGCATGGTTGCACAGTGGGTAGTGTTAATACCTCACAGCTCCTGGGTTGACCGTTTGATCCTGAACTTGGGTTACTGTCTGCGTGGAGTTTTCACTGTGAGTTTTTTTTTTCTGCTTCTCCAGTGTTTGTATCCAGGTTCTCTGGTTTCCTCAAAAAAAAAAAACAAAAAAAAAAAGTTAGTAGGTAGATTGGCCATGCTAAACTGCCCGTAGGTATGAATGAGTGTATGTGCATGGTGTCCTGTGATGGACTGGTGTCCCATCCAGGATGTATTCCCAGCTCAAACCCAGTCTTCCTGGGATAGGCTCCAGATCCACTGTGAACCTGGCCAGGATAAAACGGTTACTGAAGACGGATGCTCAATCCCTTATTCACCCATATACACACCTTAACCCAAACATATGGGCTGTTTAGATGCAACTTCTGGAGTATTTTGCTCATTATTTGATCAAAAATTCCACAGCTTTAATTAGTGAAACTGACAGCCAGCTCTTTTACTTATTAGCAGACAGTAAGCAGTCTTCCATAATGTCTAGACCCACTTATATCGTTCTGAAGCATGTAAGCATGTAAATGATTTGAAGTCACTAAAAAAAGCCACTATTTTTATCCAAATTACTGTGCAAATTACTGTGCAAATTACTGTGCAAAACAGGCCTAATAATGGTTGTTCGTTTGATGACACAGTTTGGATGGGTGGTTGTGCTCTTGTCACTTTAGTCATTTCAGAAACCTTGGAAAAGTGTCTCAATTAAGCAACACTTAATTCCTAATTGTAGTTAAACTTCATGTATCTGTTTCATACAACATACTTTTCAACTCAATACATTTTATTTTTGTAGCAGTTTTAACAATAGACATTGGCATAAAGCAGCTTTACAGAAATCAGGATGTAGCTTCAGATCCCTAAGGTGACAGTGGCAAAGGAAAAACTCCTTGAGACATCATGAGGAAGAAACCTTGAGAGGAACCAGAAGTAAGCAGAACGTTGAGTATCAGGATGAATCAGGAAGATCCAGAGAGGGAAAGGAGCCACAGCAGTAGTGTGTTAGGGTCAGCGTACATATACTCTTATCATACCGTGGTTTAAAATGGTATACTTTTCATTTGTTTCTGTGTGTACGCCACTGGCCATAGCTTGGAGAAAGAAACCTGAGTTAATTCACAATGCACTGTAGCCATATTCACCGGCCCATCAGTTCATTGGATTCATTTCAATCGTTCATTATATAATTCTAGTTGGACTTCTATGATCTTGTGTACACTTGTATATTGTGTGTCAGCGGTTAGCATCTTAGCAAGTGAAATGAGCTTGAATAAAGTCAAATGTTATATAGTACTTCCTATAGTAAGATTTAAATAAACCACATATATGATTATTAAACCTATTCTTAGAAAGAAGCGAAATTATCGGCCAATGGAATAAGAAAATTCAAAGCTTGAAATGAGTAATCCCGTTTTGAAACAGAGTGCATAATCTTATACATGATTTATAATATCATCATAAGTAACATTTGCCCATGTTCAAGATATACTCACTGATATTCAGTGAGCACAGGGAAAATGGTAATATACAATAATTATATGTGGCAGTATGATTAAAATTCTGTACTAGAGGCTAGAAGGTTGTGAGTTCAAATCCCAGAACCACTACTGGGCCCTTAAGCAATATTTTATTAGCAATACCCTTAACACTTAGCTGCTTAGCTCTGTCTTATTTTTGAGTAACTTCAGTTAAAAGCATCTTCCAAATGAATAACTGCAACTGCATATTTGTGGTGCTGAACATAAAAAAGAACAAGGTCAGTACCAGAAACACAAGAAGTAGAAATTTAAAACAATAAAAACCTGGTTCAGATTTGTAAGACGAGACACATCTATAACAAACATGTTATACAAGCAGATGTTAATATGAATGGATTGAAAAACCACACAGCACAGATAAGAATAATGATCAAGGGGTATGACCGGAGCAGTAATGAATCAGTCAGTACCTCAGCAAGGTTCAGTTACTGTTGTTCCTGTTCCTGTTGTTGTTGTTGTTCCTGTTGTTGTTGTTGTTGTTGAGCAGTAGGAGTTCAGAGTGTATACTATAGCAGGTTGCCATCTTGAGAGATGAAACCTCTAGCACAAATCCATCCAAACACGATAAATTCAAAACACACACACACACACACACACACAGTCCCCTGCTGCTTTGACAGGTGTCAAAATCACTTCAAAAACAGCTAGCGACTCTAAAAAAGAAGCTGAAATAAAAATGATAGTTCCGTCACTCCGGCTCTGCTGGTGAAGACATGAACACAGTGTTTCGGTACACACTGGTCAAATCACATTTGTAGTCAATGTTTGCAGGAACTCACCTGAAGCTATCTAACTTCAGAGATGTGCTGCTGTAGGTATGATAGAGGTGTCAGACTCTGACGTTGTCCCTGTCATCTTCAGCTAGCATAAAGAACCTGACAGGAAGTCACAGCACACTGAGTCAACAGCTTTATGAAAGAAAAAAAATCTGAGTGACTCCAGCAGATTATTATAGCCTGATGACAGTAACATAATCCTGCCCAGTTCTATCCAAATCATTCCGGTTTACCCAACTTTAGCACAGTGTAGAAAATACTTTACACAACTTTAGCACAGTGTAGAAAATATCCTGGCCATGATATTCAAATGTTTATCCAGCGCAGTCTAGCTCAGGTTAAAAAGTACTTTCCTGACATTTTCAGATTGTAACCAGACCAAACCTACCTAATATATGAAGTCCAGCTCGGTCAAGTCACTTCTGTACAGCCAACATGTCTCAGGCCAGTCTAGCCAAATAACGTCTAGATGAAACCAGTCCACTACTGGAAGCACTGTAAATATAATCCATTCTAGACCTGTCCAAAAAATCTACCACAGACCAGCCATACCATATGATCAGCATGTCACAGACAAGTCCTAGGTAGCAGTAGCTCAGTGGTTAAGCTGTTGGACTACTCCCAAATCCCAAATCCCAAATCCCAGCACTGCCATTATTGGGCCCTTGAGCAAGGCCCTTAACCATCAGCTGCTAAATTGTATAAAAGCAGTACAGTCCAGATGACATCAGTTCAGTCCAGTCTACTCTAGCTCTTGGAAGAAAGTGTAGTTTAGTAAATATAATCCATTCTAGACCATTTCAGATTAACAAGTACAGGCCTCACAAAACAGTACCCATTATAGTCCAGATGAAATCTGTCTTGTCCAGTTTTGTCTAGGTCAGGTTAGAAAGTCTTAGGAAACATAGTCTTTTTTAGACCATTTCAGATTATAACCAGTCCAGACTTGTCCATAAAATCCAGCTCAGTCCAGTCAGTCAATTTGCTTATTGTGGCCAAGCATACTTGTCCAGAAAGCAATCCCAATACAGTCCAGATGAAACCAGTGAAATCATACTATGAAATCTAGATCAGTCCAGGTAAAGTGTGGTCCTGTCTATGCCATTCTTGTCCATCCCTGTTCATTTCAGTCCAGATTAAGGTAAATCAGTCTAGTCTTGTACAAGAACTTGTCCAGTCCTCTGTAGTCCTATTAGTGTAGTCAAGTCCAGGGGAAAAAGCACAGTCCAGTTTAGCCCAATTGATTGCAGCACATTTTGGATGACAGACAGCAGTGCAGCTCACTCCAGCTGAAACCAGTTCTGTCTAGCCAGTCTAGTTCAACCCACACCAGATGAAACTAATCCAACACAATCTATTTTAGTCCATTTAAGTCCAATTCAGTCCAGCCAGTCCAATTTGGCCCAGTTCAGTCGAGTCCAGATGAAAGCTCTGGAGTCTCCAGAGGCTGTTGTGTTGTTGATGTCGTTTTTTTTTTTTTATACCTATCACACCTCAAATGTCAGAGCTGTAATGGAGTTACGAGCATTCTCTTACCTGTATGCAACCAGAGACATATACTGCAGCCCAGACTTCCTTTAATCTCTTTGCCTTTCTGCTGCTCTCTCTCGGACACAAATCCTTAAATTAGTCTGGAAGTGTTGGTCTTCCCTGTATTATCTGGATCTGGATTGACAGTGATTGTTAGCAGACATTGAGGTACCTCCATCAATAATTCCTCTTTGTTCCACTCATCTCTTGATCTGATTGTTCTTTGTCAGTCTATCCTTTTATTATTCTAGGCAGATGGAGTGATTGATACCCTCCCTCTCACTCTACCTAGCCCACCCTGGAAGAGATAAGCAGGGGATCAAATGCAAAAAAGTGTTCAAGGTGTTTAGTATTCCTTACTTCCCTGTGTGTGTGTGTGTGTGTGTGTGTGTGTGTGTGTGTGTGTGTGTGTGTTTAGACCAGTGTGCAAGTTAGTGCGTTTGTGTGTGTCTTGTGTGAGATGGATTACGTGTGCAGAAATCCAGTCGCTCAGAATCTCCCGCACGTCATACCGAGCTGCAAAATGCTTTATGTGGGAGGCTGATTCAGGTCAGAGAGAATCAGTGCAGATTTGTATAGCTGTTCTCACAATTCCCCAACTGACACAAAGCCTTCACTGACTGAATTCCCTTAGGCTGACACACACAGACGGCAGCTGGCCCTCTGGCACAGACTTCCTGGCACTCCATCTCATCCTAATTAATCTCCCAACACGCACACACACACACACACACACACACACACACACACACACACACACAAACTCCTGCAGATTCCGTCTGTTTGAGAGCAAGAAGACGATTGCCTCCAGTTGCATCCTTGGGTCCTATCATTCCTTACTGATCGTGTATTCTAATTGGCTGAAATAAAATAAATAAATTAAAAAAAAAAAAACACACACACAAAGTTGAGAGTATGTGCTTTTACTTATTAAGACACTACAACATTTAACCCTTTGTTAGGACTGTTGTAGCTAGGTGGTTAAGGTTCCGTGCTAGTAAACAGAAGGTTGCTAGCTCTAATCTCAGCACTTGCAGAAAGCCAGAGGTTGCCTTTTGAGCAAAAGGCTTTACAATACATTTAAATTTGCATTTACATACAGGCCCCCATATGTAGGTGGTGTTCACCCTATTTTACAGAGATATGTGAGTTTGAATCCCGACAATGTCACAGCCATCGATGGCTGGGAGTCCAAAACTGTTCTGCTCCCAGGGTGGGATACTGTCCCTTCCCTATCAATCACATGCATGTGGAAGAGGGCAGATAGCGCTTTCCTCTGAGTATGTTATGCTGTGCCATGGTGCAACATGAGCAACAGTTTGAAAAGAAGTGATTGGCTGGCTTCAAGTGTCTTAAAGGAAGGACGTGATATTGTGAATTGGCCATGACTAAATTAGGGACAAAAGCTGGGAAAATGTATTACATTTATTCAATTGGCAGACAATAGTATACAAAGCAATGGAGATAGGATATAATTCGAGCATACACTCTTAAAAAAGAAGGTCAAATCCAGAAGTTTTTCTGTGGTGGATCTGGAGCCTATCCAGGGAATACTGGGTGCAAAGCAGGGACACATCCTGCCTTTGCACAGGAGTCCAGTCCATTACAGGGTATCACATGGATTCTGATTTGTTCTCTGATGGACTTAGGGGCGATTTAGAATATCCAATCCACTTATTGTAGGTGGATTTTCAGAGGCAACCCATTGCAGACACAAGGAATACATGCTAAAATCAGTACAGACAGTAACCAGAGCTTGGGAGTACACCCCCAACCCAGGAGCTGTGAGATACCAAACCTGGATGCTGTAAAACTGTACCATCTAGTAGTCATTTAGTCATAAATCCATCTTCAGTGACTGATGTATCCTGGTCAGGGTTGTGGTAGATCCAGAACCTATGCTGGGATGGGAGGTGGGAATACACCTAGGGGCAATGTAGGGTAGTTAATACACTTGTTGGCATGTTTTGGGAGGTTGGAGGAAACTGGAGAACCCATAATAAATCTATGTTGACCTGGGACCCTGGAGATGTGAGGCAGCAACACTACCCACTAGACCACCATGCCATCCATTATTATTATTATTATTATTAGTATTAGTAGTAGTAGTATTACCCTCTGCCCTCATCTGTGCTCTAATTTGGATAAAAGTTGACAAATGTATGAGTGTTCATATTAAGATCATAATGTGATACTGTTTGAATGAAGGCTGCACCATCACTAAAACAATTGATTAAATGAAGTAAATGGTGTGTGAACAGAGCATTCAGATAGGCTTGTCTCAGCCAGCTCCTTTTCACACCTCAGACGTGAAACATCTGTTTGATTGCATGATGGGAATACATTTTTTAAAATATATTTTTCTCTGTGCCACCGTTATATGTGTCTGTGTAAGCACATACAATCCGAAGGTGTCGCTGTTGCTCCATTTTAACAGGCCTCGTTGTGTGGTGAATAATGAGTGTTTAAAGGCATCAGTTGGTGCTTTTATGCCATTCGGCTCAGACGCCCAACTCTCTAATTAGAAGCTTGAGCGAGTGCCAAAGCACATGTGTTCGGTACTGTGTGTGCTTGTGTGTGTGTGTGTTGGCACTTATCGAGACGCAACCTTTTAAAGTATTTATTAAAAAGATACGCCTGGCTTCTGTGGTGACTGCTTCCCCGGCAACAAGCCATGACGACTGAAGCACTGCGTGACGCACCTTGGCGTTTCTTGAAGACATGAATGAATTCCATTTGAAGGTGATTTGATATTTCAAGTCACTTTGAATGGATTAAACTCAAAATGTCAACTCGGGGGGAGCGGCTGTGTGGGGATGCACTTTCAAGCACCGGAGGTAGCTATTCTGGGGTCAAAGTTCAAAACTTGCAAACACCCCTGCTGGAGATCTAGGCTGTATCCCAAATGCTGGGGTTTGATAGATGGTGTACAAAGAGACTGCATCAGAGAGAAGAGTCTCTAGACAGGAGAATGCCTTAAGCTTTAACTTTTATAGCCTGCTAGCTAATTGGCTAACTGGAGGTTAGTGTATGAGCTCTAAAAGTGCTAAACACATATCAAGACTTGCTGTGCTACCATTATATCATTACAC
>CM042537.1:34217039-34249539 GCA_023630585.1 Cranoglanis bouderius | reverse complement strand
TAATCTGTGGTAACTTTCTTCTGAGGTTAATGATGTTCACTCTTTTAGCTGAATAGAGTCAGAATAATTGGTAACTTTCCAATATCCTCATTTACCATCAGAATGTCCACCTTTTCAGTGTTAAAGTTTAATCTTGGATAAAGGTCCATGGCAAGCATAGTCTACTCTGCTAAATCTTTAATTGGTTCATATGCTACATGTAGCGGATGGTCTATGTGGGCAGTGGTAGCTCAGCGGTTAAGATGTTGGACTACTGATCGGAAGGGGCGTGACTTCAAATCCCAGCACTGCCGACCTGCTTAACCCTCAACTGTTCAGTTGTATAAATGAGACACACGTAAGTCGCTCTGGATGAATGTAAAGCGTTAGTAACCAACCCACCTTAGGACACAATGGAATGGAAATGTGTAAGGAATACAACACAATGGGGGCATGCTGTTGATTGATTGATTGACAGATAGAGAGATCACTTTACTAATCACAACAAAATAGGAAAATAATCAACAACAGTGTGGGTGTGAACTTATTGTTACCACCCTGAAGTTTCCAATAATAGCATGTAGCAAGGTGTTTTATTCCTCTTGTACCACAGTGATTTGCCAACATTTAGTCAAGAGGTGGCAGAGAACTAAGTCACAGCTTCATCTCTGATTGTTGAAAAGTGCTGACCTTCCAAAAAGTTAAATAAGCATCTCCTTAGAGAAAATGTAACAATATCAATAGCTACAAAGTATTTAACAATTTGTGTATAGTGTCTGCCATACAAGTCCCTGTGTACCTTGTTACTATGAAACACTTCCAGTTTAGATGCGTCTGAATGCCGAGTTCAACTGGAGTTTCTATATTGGTTTTTTTTTCAGTCACACTTTGCTGGATGTTCAATAAAAACCCTCAGATTTGGTATCTGATAAAAACATATCCGATACCGAACATCTTTAATCTCTTACAGCAAATTTTCTTGGACTTTTATGACCTGATGTTGACTCCGTGTGGTTTTGTCTTTATAGCTCTCAGATAATCTGAACACACTGTACTGCTCTCATCCATTCAGAAAAAAAACTGTAATTTGGTGAATGTTGATTAATATAAAAATGGATCGGGACTAACAGTATGATTAGGATGAGCAGGTTGGTGTCTGGATGTCTTAGAGCCTCCTCTTCGTTTACCCCTTCTTTCTACTGTCAAGTTAATTGGATCATCATGTATAGGCATTGTGTATTTGTGTGTGTATACGGTACTGTGCAAAAGTTTTAGGCACATGCAAAGAAATGCTGTAGACCAAAGATGCCTTCAAAATAATGAAATGAAATGTTTCCACGTTTTAAAAACAAATAAAAAATACAGTAAAGAGCAGAAAACAGTAGTAAATGAAACAAAGTCAATATTTGGTGTGACAAAAAAATAAAAATAAAACTAAAAATTGTAGTCTCCGGTACAATGTGTGCAGTTTTATAAGGAAATGAGCTG
Organism: Cranoglanis bouderius; assembly: GCA_023630585.1. Lineage (NCBI taxonomy): Eukaryota > Metazoa > Chordata > Actinopteri > Siluriformes > Cranoglanididae > Cranoglanis > Cranoglanis bouderius. The sequence continues at coordinate 34,248,072 of CM042537.1, read as the reverse complement.
GTAAGTTTTATTGAGCATCTTGCAGAACCAGACACAGTTCTTCTGGACACTTTGACTTTCGCACTCGCTTCGTATTTCTGCAATGAAACCCAGCAGCCTTCATTGTGTTTACTGTCTGAAAAGTGTCTCTTACTGTAATACGCTGCTTTCTTTAATGACACACAAACATTTTTCTGTAACATTTCATTTTGTGCTAGAAAACTAATGTTTTACATTACAGAATGTATGTGGAAGTGTTGAAAATTTGCACAGTCTGTAGATTGTAGCGAGAACATGGGTAAGTGTGCAGTGTACTATCCGAATCCAATAATCACTGTCAATATTTCGGGTGAGGGTCAGAGAACAGACAAAATAAATAAATTAATTAAAAAAAAAAAAAAAAAGGCAAGGCTCAAAACCAGGAAGTAACATGAGAATCAAAGGGCATGGAACATCAAAAAATGAACAACGCTTTTGCAATTAGACGAAAACATGACAGGTATATTAAGAAAAGCTAATTTAACACAGAACATGTGGACACAATCAGAAAACACACCAATGACAGGACATGGGCGGAGACAAGACCAAAACAAAGGCACATGTAGTGAACTCTGAAATCTGCTTCGCTCGGACAGGGGGAATTTGCAACAAAGATGGAGTTACGATGTTTTGTTAACCTGCTGTCTAATGCACACGCATGCTACCTAGCTACTGTGATACGTTGTGCTAGTTATCTAGCTAAGGGAGAGCGCAGCTCAGAGAAAGAAATTCTGAAATGTTAAGCTGATGATGAAACTTAAATACAGCTCCATCTGCAATTTTGTAAAAAAAAAAAAAAAAAGGATTTCTTCAAATGAGAGCACTGGCATCTTGGATCCTTGGGGTGACAGGCCAGTGGAACATCACTGGAACTTTAGATGGCTAAGGGAACTCAATTAAGATGACTGAATGCAGGGGAAGTGGGTGAGGACTTGCTCAAAACAGGTGGAAAGAGTTACAAAAGTTTTAATAAATCACCCTAGCCACCTAAATGAAGTGTGCATCCAAGCATGGACTTCACAGATGCAAACAGTCACACAGGTGTTAAACCTTGAGTGTGTGTGTGTGTGTGTGTGTGTGATGTAGGTGCCACTAATTCCCATTTCCTGCTCTGTTTCTGCAATCCTGGTTTCCATTTCAGTTCCATTTCTTGGCTGAAACGATGTCGTGGTATCGATCGCAACACGCCGCTAAAAGATTTGTTTCACTTGGCTGCGTTTGAGCCGGAGCATTAATCATGTGTGTGTTTGTGAGCGAATGTGTGCGAGCCGATACAAGCTGGTAAAGATTGAAATATGAATTAAGGCCAGTGTTTGTATAACCGGATGACCCGACCGCAGCGCTGCTCGTCCTCCTCTTTTTGTGTTTGGGCTTCAGCCACTCGTCTCATCGCTGCTGCAGTAAAGGTCAGGGGATCGATGGTGTGTTGACAGGAGCCAGTGTGTTCGGGTCTGTCTATTCCTGACATATTCTAGGCGGATGTGATGATTAAAGATGCGGCTGTCTGGAGAGCGGCTATTTAAAGAGTGCGGGAAATAAGTACTGATGAAGAGTTTTAGAGTTACTCTAAATTGAGAAAGTCAATTTGAAATTCAATTCTTGAATCTGATCGGTCAGAAGGTTGAATGGTTGTCTGTAACTGCAGCTCTGACAGTTCTGGCTGTAATTCAAATCTCAAGAGCAATAAAAAAAACTGTCATATTTGTGAGACAATCCATCAGTCTTGAACAATTAAATGCACTAGTAGTTTGCTCTGTCAGTAAACAGCACCTCAGCTGCACAAGAACAGGTAGAAAAGGCAAAAAAAATAGGCCAGATGGCTATCTTTTGCTGTTTATGCAGGTTTTGCTGGCACTACTGTGCCAAAAGATGTGTGGGTATGGGAGTGGGAGAGGAGCCAGCCATGGTGAGACCATGAAACCAAGTAGTGTTTGAAAAAATAAATGCCCAAGGAATGGCAAAATATGTCCAGAAACATAGTTCAAAAGAAACAAAGAGTTGCTCGTGAAATTTCATGAGCAGTTGTTTTGAACAGTACTCTGGCAAACTTTTTTTTACTCCTCCCACTGAATATAGTCAGTGCTGTTGCTGTCCTCCATTGTCCATCAAATACAGTGTTTCCTTCCCAAAATGCAACATCCAGTTTCTTTGACGTGAGCTTTTTTTAAAAAAAATATTTTATTTATTTTTAGCCATCCATTTAGGCTTCAATTCAGTCATCAGAAAGGGCGCCATAGACAACACCATCACTGGGGTAAAAAAGAAAATAAATAAATAAATAAAAGTGCAAAATTGCAAAGAGGTCCTGTGTGTGATTCCGGCAGCACAGACATGAATGATTAAATTACTTGTACAAGTTTGAGAGACATGCTATATGGGGCACAACAGAGAAAGACATGAAGAAAGAAATTTAAAAAATATATATGTAGCATAATATAGGAAGACAGATAGAGGGAGACAGAGCAAGACATGTAGAGTCATAAAGAGTCTTTTATTTTTTTAAATAAATATCCTGACTTCTGTATGTTGACAACCATCTGTGTCTTTTGTGCTGAAAGTTACGTGTGTTTTTTTTTTTTTTTTTTTTTTTTTCCCATGCAAACATATGCACCAACATTTACAGAGAAGGATAGAGAGACATATAGACAGAAAAACAGAACAGGCCACAGAGAGAGATGTTAGCATGAGCTGTGTGTTTGTAAACAGCAGTGGGGATCTTAAACCCGAGTGAGCGGTATTTGATGCTGACTGCGTGTGAACACGCTATCATAGGGCAGATCGATACGCAGACAGAGGGGGGGGGGGTGGAGGTTGGCAAGAGGGATAAGCTTGTACAGTCTGTCTGAGGCTGGAACTCTTTGGCTGCATGCAGATAAATAAATCAATTGGCTGCGGAGCAGCGTGCAGCCCGTCGATGGAGTCAGTCACACGCGAGCGGATAAATTCAGCTGATGGAAGTGTGGGATGTAAAAGAGGAGTGATGGCGTATCGATCTCTCGGCTGAAATAAAATCAAAACAGCGCGGGAATGAAAAATCATTTCGTCTGGCGGCAGGAGCGTTTATAGATATACTGTATAATGGCTGTTCTTGCTCAACACTGGGGTATTTATGGGTTTCTGATGCTGCTGCCAGATTCTTTACATGAGAGTTTACCAGGTCCATGGTGATCCCTAGATGGTCCATATTTATGATTTCTCCCAGCTCCTTTCAACAGCACAATACCTCATACAGGATTTCTATGTGTTGGAAAAGGCCACAAATGTGGACCGTCTGGAGTCGCCGAGGCACAAATTGGGAAACACTCAATTTTGATTTAAATGGCAGATCATGTGTTAATTTATGGACATGTGGGCATGTCCTTGAGTCTGTATATGGAGGTCTTCAAGTAGGAAGAATGATGTCACTTAAGCATGTTCTTGCTGTACTCGCAGACTATGTTTCACACCTTCATTCATTTCTTTGTTCGTTCATTCATCTATTCATTTGTGTTGCACTGGATCCAGACCCTATTCCAGGAACACTGGGCATAACACAAGAATTCACCCTGAATGGGACGCCAGTCCGCCATGCACACACACATTAATACACTTATTCAAACAGAGGGGCAATTTAGTTTCATGAGTCTATTATGTATTTTACTGCATATGTATTTTCACAGATTATATTAGAACCATTTAATTTAAGGAGCATAATTTTACAGGTAGAGGTGAGAAAATAGAATATTAGCTAATTAATGCTAATTGGGGTCCTGGAGCAGGAACTGCACATGTCCGTTGTGGCTAATTAGCAGCTCATATACAATGGATATAAAAAGTCTACACAAACCTGTGAAAATGCCAGGTTTTTGTGAAGTAAAAAAAGATAAATCATGTCAGATCTTGTATCACCTTTAATGTGCAATTAGCAGGTATATAAATAAATTGAAAAACAATCAGAAATTTTTATAGGGGTAAAAAAGAAAAAAAAAAAAAACTTGCAATAACTAGTGGTGCACCCCTAAAATAATACTTTGTTGAAGCACCTTTTGGTTTTATTACACCAATCAGTCTTTTTGGGTAAGAGTCTATCAGCATGGCATGTATTGACTTGGCACTCTTTCTTGCAAAAACATTCTAAAGCCATCAAATTATAAGTGCATCTCCTGTGCACAGCCCGCTTAAGGTCACCCCGCAGATTTTTTTGTTGGATTCAGGTCTGGACTCTGGCTAGGTCATTCAACAACATTGAGCTGCTTTGGTTTAAGCCATTCCTCTGTTGATTTGGATGTATGCTTTGGGTCATTGTCATGCTGAAAGGTGAAGTTCCTTCAGCTGACTAGCAGACACCTGAAGGTTTTGCGCTAAAATCGACTGGCATTTATATCGATTCATGATTCCCTCCACCTTGATAAATGCCCCAGTTCTGGCTGAAGAAAAGCAGCCCTAAAGCATGATGCTGCCACCACCATGCTTCACCTTGGGTCTGGTGATCTTTTATTGATGTGTTTTTTTGTTTTTGTTTTTTTTTTTTTTGCACCAAACATACCTTTTGGAATTATGGAACTATTATACCTTTTGGAATTGTTCTCATCAGACCATAACACATTTTGCCACATGGTTTGGGGTGATTTAGTCAAGCTTCGATGTTTTTTTGTGAGAAAGGACTTCCGTCTAGCCGCCCTACCCCATAGCCCAGTCATGTGAAGAATATGAGAGATTGTCGTCACACGCAGAGAGTGATCAGCACTTGTCCGATATTCCTGCAGCTCCTTTAATGTTGCCGTAGGTCTCTTGGCAGCCTCCCTGGTAAGTTTTTGTCCTGTCCTTTTGTAAACCTCGGAGGGACATCCTGTTTTTGGTGATGTCAGAGTGGCACTCCATTTTCTCCACTTGTTGATGATGGCCTTCACGGTGTTCCATCTAATGTTTTGGAACTTCTTTTATACCCTACTCCTGATCAATTTCTTTCAACAATGAGACCCCGTACATGCCTTGTCAGCTCTTTACGGACCATGGCTTCAGCAATCAGATGAAACCAAGAAGATCCTACAGAAACAGCTGGTCTTTATTTGGGGTTAATCAGAATAATTTCATTGATGACATCTGTATGATCAGTTTTGAACATGAGATTGAACGTGATCATTCTGAACGCTTCCACATCCCCAAATAAAAAAGGGTGTGCACACTTATGTAACCAGGTTATTGTAACTTGTTCCCCCTGTTTTTCCCTAAAATATTTCTTATTGTTTTTCACTTATATGTTGTAATTTCACAATGTGGGTGGAAAAGTTCTGATATGATTTATCTTAGTTTCATTTTTTTTTTCCATCACAAAAACTTGCCATTTTAGCAGGGATGTGTAGACTTTTTACATCCACTGCATAGCATATGACAATTTGTATCACTTAAACAAATGTGACCTCTAGATGTTATTATCTATCTTTATGCATTATTCATAATATTTATTCAATTATTCACTTAAGCAGATTCTGGTAATTAAGTTTTCAGCACTGACCCTTCCCTCATTACTGCAGTGTCAAAGTTTCATCAACGGAAGATGAACCGCATTTAAAAAGTGCTAGCTATACGAAAGTTAAAATTTTACACAAACAAAAAAAGCATTTTCTCAGTGTTAAACTTGGCATATGCTAGCAGTGGATTATGGGTAGTACACACAGTACCTCACACTGTTGAGAATAACACTGTATGAAAACTTGTAAATAAAAGAACTGCTACTTCTGTGTGTTCTGGTCTTAAACTGGCTAAGGTTCTAGTAAGAACAAAAACTATGATATGATGAATTGTTTCATCCGGTCCAGAGCCATTATAAGACTCTTACGGGTCTACATTGTGCTGGCTAATCAGGTGGTAAAGATAGCTCCTGCTGTGAAGATTAATATTGTTTACCTGTTGTTCTCCCTGAAGAATTGCACCTGGTTGCGTCACCTGTTAATGGCTGAAAAATACCACCTGTTGACCGAAACCCATGGCTGAGGTCCAGACAACGATTCCAATTATTCGATTTAGTTACAGTTGGGTCCAAAACATCGGAAACAGCTGACACAGCTAAAAAATGGGCTTGTCTAAATTTTATATAATGGGTTCTTGAATAATATGAATCGACTGAGGGAACTGTCAGAAGATTCGGATAGCGCTCAAAAACTGACGAAATATAAACAGGTTAGGGTAGTGTACTCAGACTGATGGTCCTGACTGCAAGTAAAACAAAAAAGTATGAAATATTCATCTCATGCACTAAGGCTATGGTTAAGAAGTTCCACTCTGTAAGCTTGTTAATTTGTCTGTTTTATAAACCGGGCACACTCTGCCGTTTTGGAGCACAGTGCTCTGAATGAAGCGAGGGGAATCCTCCATCGGGATGAAGGCACTAATTAATTTCCAAGGCCGTTATAAAAATTCATTAAAATACTCAGTGCTCCAGAATATTTGTTTGACTAACTTCATTGGAGTCTCTGAGCTCAGCGATGGACATCAACCACACTAAGTGCACGGTCACATCTTAATGAGCATTACCTGGGCTCCAATAAAAGTTAATGGTGTGATTCATGGCAATAATTCATGATCATTGCAGGTTGAGAGAAATGTATTTTCTGTTACTCTATGTAGACGGGATTGGAAACAAAGACAAGATGAGGAAAACCATGACTTAGTAATGCAGACAATCATGCAAGGATTCACCAGTAACAAAAGTTACAGCAGAAAAGGGCAAAGATAACGAGTTGGAATTGGAAGCTGAGACCAAATATGGAAAGAGTCAAAGTAGGAGCAGGTCCAATCAACCAACCACATGAGAGGCTATTAGCATATAAAGAAAAAAACAAGCAAAGGGGACAGACTGGAATGGATAATATACAGTATATTATTTCAAAGCAGCTGTATAGGTATCAGTGGTCAAGCCAAGGTCAACAATAGGTCAACAGTTGTAACTAAAAATGAGGAAGAAGCTGTGGATATTCTCCTCTATGCTTTTACAGTATATGCGAATACAAAATATCAAACCTTCTAAAACAGTGCACTAGGTAGTGTATATGGTTTTGGACATACTGTATTTTACTGGTTAGCAGAAAAATACCCATTCTTTTCTGGCCAGCACTAGGAACTGTGAAAATAATATGGATAATTAAGGAAGATGGTGCAAGATCTTGTAGACCCTCTAAGAGTACAGCAGCTTGTGAGCCTTAGGATGGCAGAAGTTTGAGCTGGAGAGGCCAGCAACTTGTGGGCTTCAAGGAGGCAGGAGTAGGAGCTTGTAGACCTCCTGAGAAGGCAGAAGTGTGTGGGTCTCAAAATAGCAGTAGTGCAATCTGGAGGGGTCAGTAAATTGTGGGGAGGCAGGGAGTAGGATCGCAAGGCCTCAGGATGGAAGGAGGTTATTAGCCTTGGGATGGCTGGTTAACAATTTTAACAGGCCAACATTTTGTGGGCTTCAGGAAGGTAGTAGGGGATTGTAGACCCCCTGAAAGGACAGTCACTTGTGATTGTCAACATGGCAGGAGTATGATCTGGAGAGGTGGACAGCAATGGGTGCTTGTAGCTCACGTAAGAGGACAGAAGCTTGTGGGTCTCAAGATCAAAGGAGCTTATTGGTCTTGGGATCTTTGAATAAAGAGTTAGATGGGCCAAATATTTGTGGGTTTCAGGAGGACAGGAGTAGGATGTGGCAGGATCCTGCAGGCTTCCATATGGCAGCTGTAGGATGTACTGTATATGTTGTAGGAGATTGTGGACCAAAATGAATCCATGTGAAGATTCAGTCACCACCTGTAGGAAACAAGATACAGGTACAACATTATTAAGGCCTGGCTGGGATTTGGACCCAAGACTTCCTCCTTACTAGGCAGGAACAACTGAGCTACAACACCACAAATCATTCAAAAGACTCTTAAGTAAACCCCAAGTCGTGTGTTGTACAAAGCTTTAAATTGATATAATACACATCCTTCATGGTGTTATCAGGATAAATAATCCCCCTTTGCCCTTGACCTCAGTAACTGTGTGTCAACTGATCCACTACTTTCAAGGCATGCTCCTCATCCTAACTGAGAGCTAAAACCATCAGTAATTATCATCTGAATTAAAAGTGTTGCACAAACGAAGCTCTGACACTAATGACTCATTTGAGATAATATAATCAGGTAATTAGGTGGTGAAGTGGAGAGAGGCAAAAGGAAGAAACTCAGGAATGGTTGATGGAGATTATAAATCTTTACCATCTCTGCTTAATCCCTGGGGTACCGTTCCACTTTTAATTCTTTTCTCACTGTCACTCAAACTACATTGAAATATGGTTATGCTCACCATGTATATAGAAAGACTAATGTTTGTGGTAAACACAACTTTTTGATATTTTTGAGAGTTGCAAAGTCTATCAATATGGCAGGACCCATGGACGTCCAGTCAACAGATCATGGAGCCCCAATCACAGACCACCACACTGAAAAAACATACCGACCTTTGGCAACACATACCATCCCATTATAACACATACCATCCTGCCACAACACACACTGTACTGATCAGGGCATGATCCCATGAAATAGTATGCGACAAAATATATGGCCATAACACGTATCTAAAGTCACAACATCCTTCCACAACCAACATTAGACTGTCATAAAACACATACAGATGCCTATTAGAGCATGATACTGCTGACCACAAAACACACCATTCTGCTTTACACAACACTGTTTAATGGTCAATTCCGATTGGTCAGAAGGTATTGATTCATTTTCTATAACAGGAGCTCTGACAATAGTTCCAGCTTTTGTATTAATGCACTCATTCTATGTTTATACAGGGACTTATATGTCAGACACTCACATAAACAGTTTCTAAAATGTGTACAATCACTTTTATATTTATATTTTTTAAAAGATTTATATTTTTAAAAGATTTCTGTGAGGACATATTTATTTGTTTAGTCTCCGGTGTCTTTGTAACAGCTGTACCTGGTGAAGTATTAAAAGGGAACTAACTAGCTTCACAGATGTTCCACAACATTAAACGTAACTATAAATGGATAAAACAAATGATGGGTCATTATTCAATTAATAAAGATTATAATTGTTGGTAAATTGTTGTGGTTGCTGTGAAATAAGAGGAATAAAAGACATGACATGCTGTTATTGGAAAATAATCACCTTTAGGGCGGTAACGGTAAGCCGACTTTATGTCTGGCCCTGTCAGACCACACCACTGTGTCACTGATTATTTTCCTATAACAGCATGACCTCAAGTGTTTTACTCTTTAAATTACAGACACTGTCCTGCCACAACAAACATGCCCAGAGCATGATGCTAGTGTGTGTGTGTGTGTGTTTGTGTGTATGTGTGTGTGTGTGTGTGTGTGTGTGTGTAGGTTTGTAGGTGCGTGTGTGTAAGAGTGCTTACAGCAGTTTGTCTTATTGCTAATGTCTGTGATTAGTATTCTGTAAAGCTCTTCTTAACTTTTACTTTTAGCCATGATGGAAACTGGTCACACACACACACACACACACACACACACACACACACACACACACACACACACACACACACACACACACACACACACACACACACACTTTGAGGAGCCACCAGCACAAGCATTTCCATCAGTAATGTTTAATGAAACTGGTGCAGGGAGTAATTACAGTCACTGTGCAGCATACAGACCAGGGTTTGTGGCTGGGGGGGTTCCCATCGCTCCTTCTACCCACCCATCCATCATTTTCTCCCATCATTTATCTCAATTTATCCATTTATCTTCCTCTCCAACACTCACTTTGTCTATCTTTCCATCCATTCATCTTTTTATCAACTCTGTCTCTCTCTCTTGCCATGCATCCACTCTTGTTCTGTCCATTTCTTCCACTTTCTCTTCCTTTCTTATCTACCTGCCTCCCTTTTTTGCTCCATTTCCACCCTTCTTTCTCTTTCTCTTTCTCTCCATGTGTTATATATCAGCATGCCTATGTGCTGAGCCCCATCTCACTCCTCAAATCTTCAAGAGTCCCTGTTGCTCCTACACCGTGTTACGACCGGAGAGAGACAGAGAAACCACGAGAAAGAGAGAGAGAGAGAGAGAGAGAGAGGAAGTTATTATCAGTGAGTCCCAGAAGCTCAGACGGCTGTCTACTCGCACTTTCTGTCTGTTTGAAATACACTGCAATCTGATGCTTGTTAAAATCCTCCAGAGTTTCAGCAGACGAGAAAAGGATAACAATGTTTTCTGTGTCTGTTCTGGACATCTAAACACAAAGGCACACTTGGGTCCACGCTTCTGAGTGAATGGGCCTGAGTGCACTAGCAAAAAGTGCTTTCATTTTGATCAAACCTGTCTGATAGCAGATCTGTTATCAGACATTAAAACAGAAATTTGCCGGATCATATCTCACAAATAGACCTTCAGAAATCACAAAACCTAAAATCACAAAGACCCCATTACAACCAGGAATCAGTTTAGCTTGAGTTAACGTCACATGAATATTAGGAGCTTCATCAACAAGGTCTGTCTGAAATTCTCTTCCCTCAGGCAGTTGAGGAATTATAGAGTAAACAAGCAGCTGTGGGTACAGTTATACAGTTAATACACTCACTCAGCTTCTCTGACCCCGCTCACTTACCACAACCTTTTCCATGTGGAATATGTGAAGCAACCTGGGAAAACCCATCAAAAAGTAAAATTAAAAGTACATATTGACTTCGTTTCATTTACTACTGTTTACTGCTCTTTTAATGTAGAAACATTTAATTTAATTTAATTATTTTGAAGGCATCTTTGCTCTACAGCATCTTTGCATGTGCATATATATATATATATATATATATAAATCAGCATGTTGGCGTCTTTCAGTGGAGTCAGAATGGTAGCTTTTGAATGCAATTTTTTCCCTTCCACCTTTAAAATGCTACAACTTTATTGCAGTTGAGACTCATGCGAAAGGCAAACAAATTCCATGTGAAATGTCCATGTGCCCATGTGGATTTTTCCCAAGCCACCATAAATAAGAGAACCATAAACAATTGGTTCTTTCAGTTTCACCAAGGAAATGCAAGGAATAGCTCACAGATACTATACCAAACACATCCCAGCATTATTGTTGTGTGGTGAACTTTATTGAAAGTTCTTCTCAAAAGAGAAGAAGCACATAGCAGACGAGTGATTGCTCAGTGCCCTCTACTTAATACAGTTTGGTTTTATTCGTATGGAGCGTTTATCAGACATTTTCAGAAAGCAGCTTTGCAAAAATCCGGGTCCCGACACCAAATAAGCAAGACATTTCTTGGAAAGTGTGAGAATTGCATGTTCATGCGAATGGTACCAGGACAGGCCAATATCAGGCAAGTCTAGAGGGCTGGAAGACAAGAGGGACCACAGTAGAGCATCAACATCATACATCTGCAGTGGGATCACTTTCAGCAGTATGGCTCAACATATAGAAATTACAGATCGAATTACAGGTACAACTGGAGCGTTTGATACCTGGCTCATATACCAGTATGGAATAACAGCAAAGACTTCATCTAAATCTGATTCAACAATCAGTATCATATGCAATCTGGAATAAAGGTTGAAGAGAAGACAGTAAAGGAGAGGAGAAGGACAGATGAGAAACGGAGGGGGTAAAGGATAGGAAGTGTAAGAAGAGTTGGGAGAACTGATCAGAGAGGCAGGAGATGTCAGTGTGATGTGTGTGATCTGTAACTGTCTCACTCTCAGACCGAAGTTGGCCAAGAAGAGAGGAAGTCAGAGTTTGTATCGCTCTGTCTGTGTGGGAATTCTTTCAGATCTCTGAAACAAGTGTCAGAAGTCTGACCCGCCTGAGACATGCTACAGTCTTATCTAGAACAGTGCATTCTGATTGGCTGAGAGGAGTATGGACAGAAACGCAGAGTCAGGTTCAGGTTTTTGGTCATTTTGAATTGAGTGAATGAATGACTGCAGAAGAGCAAGCTTTCAGCAGACAAGTGGACATGTGGTCAGGTTGGAGAAAAGGTTGTGTTTTGAAGCTTATATCATATATATCATAGCACTCAGAGGTATTGTTTTCTGAAGTATACTTATGTCAGTGTAGCTCACGTATTCTTGCCCGCTGAAGGTAGCAGTGAAGCAGGACAATTATAAGTATGATAATGAATATGACATTTAAAAATCCTCTCAGAAGTCCTTGTATCATGTTAGTATTTACCTGACTAACAAAAATCTTCAAAATCTTTTGCACCCTGGATGAACCCTTTTGACATTTTCTATTACTGATAGTTCTAAAAACTACAGTTTTTTTTCCTTTGAAATAAAAAAAAAATAAATAAAAAAATCTGAAATATTATTTGTTTACTTGTATTTCAACCACAACTAAAATACATTTCAAGAATGTTAAAGTCTGTTTACCCCCAAAAGTGAAAAGGGAGAAAATTGCATCAAGATTTCATTACAACTGCAGTGCAGGACCATTGCAGACATTTTGACAGCTGGAATCTGATTACAAACCGAATTGATTACGTGTTTGTCTGCACATAGCTATCCAACAAATTGATCAAAGCGTGACATTCTCTGTGTGAGGAAATCGTACTTGGTTTTGGACATCTTTAGGCAGACTGTGTTTATCAGTGTATTTGTTAAACTGGGTTACCCAACCTGATCTTTCTAAGAGTGAAGGCAAGATTAAAAAGTAAATAAAATATAAAAATCCACATAATTGGTGAGAGATGGTTTTGGTATCTTAAAATAGAGGTGTCAAAGGGCAGAAAACTCCAGTTTTGCCAAAATTTCAGTTCAGCCAGGGTGACATATACTACACATAGCATATGAATGTCAGATTAATGTCAGTATAGGAACGTCTCTTCCCACTTTCCTAGTTGGACTTACTAATTCCATACAATACAGACTTAAGGACACACCTATATTTCCAAATATTGACTCAAAGACACTCTCAATTTGCCATAAAGTCATGTTAGTATGAAAGCCAGTGCTACTCGGTCTGTGGTTTTCTATCATGGTTCAAATTTATGTGGTTTCCCATGGATAATTTGGCAGAAATTTTGTTAAGTCTATTAATCTTATACAAATCAAATAGGTTGGCTGATTTTTTAAAGTCATACACACAGCCTATTACTATACATACTGTACATAAGGTATCACACACATGGATTCAGATCCACTCGTACAGTATTAGGCAGTGTAAGGACCAAAATGGATATGTATTAGGTGATGTATGAATGGATTAGGTTGTGTGTCTGTGACTATAGAGTAATAGTACTAGACAAATATAAGACTTCGGAAAATAGCTGTTTACGGAAAGAGTGTGTACGAGTTGTGTGATGTTGTAAATATTATAAAACATTTGGCAGCGTATTGTAACATTTGTGGAGGAACGATTTGGTATTGAGATGCATTTTGTAATGCAGACCTGGCAGAGAAGGTCAAACTTTTCTCCACAGCTGAGAGAACCGATGGATGAAAGGGCAGATAATCCTTTCTTCACCGCCTCCTCGAAAAGCTTCATTTCTCAAATGGCGAAATTGGAAATGATCACATTACTGATTGTAAATTTTGGTATCTAACTGAATTAGTTACATTTTCGGGGCATTCTCTTCACCTCAGGCTAAAAGCTGTGTGTGTAATGCGGCATTATGTGAAGCTGATGTGATTGAGAGGCTCTAACGGGGCAGACGAGAGTGATTCAGACATGCCTCGCTATAGATCTTCTGTTTAACACGAGTCAGCGAGACGGCATGAAAAACACCTATTGATTTCGTCTGAGCAGAATTAGAGAAATACTGGATCAGCTTTCCTTGGCCGTGTGTGTGTGTGTGTGTGTGTGTGTGTTGGAGTGGGATAAATGTACTGTATCGAACTTCATTATGAAGTTCGCATTACCAGAAGCAGAGCTCCGAGTGAAACTCCTCCACCTGTCTCTGTGGGAGTGTTACAGCTGCGTCGTGTCATCTCCTGTTCGTCAGTGTGTGTAGTGTCAGAGCAATGTTCTCTACATCATTCACCCAGCCAGTGTGTTAGTCGTGTTAGACAGGTCAGTCTCTCTCTCACACACACACACACACACACACACACACACACACAATGTCCTCCTCCGCACTTCAGTTTTCATGAGTCACATGAGTTACAAGAGTTCCCGGAGTTAGAGAGACAGTGAGAAGCAGACAGATCATAAGACAGGCTGAAACAAGAAGACTTTTCTTTTGTTTTTTTTTTTTGTTTTTTTTTCCCCCATGTTTCTCCTCAACTTGGTCTTGGCCTATTCCCACCCACCAGCCAGCACACTCTTATCATACATAAAGTTGAAAGCTACCACGTGCAGCCATCACATCTTTTCAAACTGCATCACAGGGCAGCATAACACACTCAGAGGAAAGCGCTATCTACCCTCTTCCACACACTTCCACATGAGCTCAAAGATGCTCATGTTTGGCTAGTGTCACTGTGATTGACAGTGGAGAGAGTGTATGCCATTCCTTTCACTCAGACAGCACTGCCAATTTTGCTCACCAGTCTCCCGATGGCTGTGGCATTTTGTCAGATTCAGACTCGCGACCCCCAGGTGATAGGGTGAGCGCTTTTCTGTTGTACCACTCAGGAACACTATTTTGAATTTCATATGGGAAGAATAAACACATACTCCTCTGTCCATTTGTCTTTGAACACCTCCAAAAGTCTGTGAAAACTTCCCACTTTCTGACCTAATGGCTCTAGTCCTCTAGCCCTGTAGCCCTGTAGCCTGTAGTCTCTGGTCTCAATGCATGTGATTGAACAACTACAACAGACAGAGTTCCTGTTACACTAGCTGCAATGGTTCATGTTTAGAAAACTAGGGTCTCTGACCTACCAGTTCTGCTACAGTGTATATATATATATATATATTTCAAGTATTCAGTTCAATCGGCTAAAATACTTTGTCTAGTCTGCATCTGGACCATGGTCCACCAGTTGATGACCCCTGATCTATAGATGATGGCCTGATCTTTGATTTTTGACTCAGATTACTATTCGTCGTACTATCCAACATGTGACCAGAGCTTGAACTGTTCTTTCTGATGCATCTCACTGAACTTTGCCCGTGGCGTAGGTCTCAACACTCGAGACTAAGTGTTATGCAAGGAGTTCTCACAATGCAGCTGGTTCAATAAAATACCTCCTCAGTCTCTGTGGAGAAAAAAACAAACAAAAACAAAACGATTTGGATCACCAGTGTCCGTCCAGTCAAGACAAGAACGGGCCTCTATTTGCCGATCCATCATGTTGCCTGTCAGTTCAAAAAGCTTCAGACATTCTAGCATGGGAAGAGTGGTGCATTGGCTTTGGGAAAACTCATCGGTGGGGTAGGGTAGGTAAAGACATGCTTTTGATCAGTGGTACGTAGTGGTCAGTTTCGTCAGGATAGAATCATTTTTTTCATTTAGAAGAAGGTTTATGGTAAATGGTATAATATATATATATATATATATATATTAATGGTAAATTATATAGCGGCTGTTAACCTTAGAGGTTCTACGAAGCGCTTCACACTGTTTCTCATTTACCCGTTCACACACACACATGCAAGGTGCTACGATTAGTGGACAACCCGCTCTACCACCTGAGCCGTAGCCGCCTCAATCAAAAGCAATTGAGACAGTAAAATAAAAAGCAGTGGTGGCTTAAAGGCTTTGCTCAAGGGCTCTACAGTAGCTTCTGGGGTTCATAATAAAATGATAAGTGAGGTCAAGGCCATCATCCCTCCCGGCCAAGCTTCTGATTGGCTGAGAGTACTACAATTACAGGCCACTAACTGCATTCATGCAATTATCCAATCAGCCAATCATGTGGCAGCGGTGCAATTCATAGCATCACGTGGATACAGGTCAAGAGCTTCTGGTAATGTTCACATGAAACAACAGTGTGAGGAGAAATGTGATTGATGAGAGTGGTAAGAGAAGCTCGGCCAGACTGGTTCGAGCTGACAGGATGGCTAAAGTGACTCAAATAATCACTCTTTACAACCGTGGTGAGCAGAAAAGCATCTCAGAACCCACAATGTCCTGCTGCTGTCAGCCAAGAACAGGAATCTGAGCCTACAGTTGAGTGGTTTTTGAATGGTGTTTGAATGTAGTGCACTGAGCCTTTTGCATGGGACTTTACTAGATTTAGACTCAGAAGCCGTACCCGTGTGTGTGCGTGTGTGTGTGTGTGTGTGTGTGTGTGTATGTAGGAGAAAAGTGCGTAATGGCGGGTTTTTTTTCTTTCCCTGAGGTCATGTCCCTCCTCTGTGATGTCGCAGAGGGAGGTGAAATGCATGCTGGGAAATCCTGTTGTTGTGCCGAGCCCCATCCGTGCCACTGAAGCTTTACCTTTAGGGACTTTATCAATAAAACATCCGTCCTAATGGAGCTTCTAAGCGTAGTGTGCTTCACTATCACTTCGCTCGTTTTAGCTTAGTTCAGTGTGTGTGTGTGTGTGTGTGTGTGTGTGTCTTTGTGTGTGTGTGCGGTGTTCCACAGGGAACAGACTCAGCCGCTTACAGCTGCAGTGTGTCGTTTTGTATTTGTCTCTGTGTGTAGCATCTGCTATGTTAAAGACTAAAAAAATGCTTTTTTCTGAATAATTCAGATGAAGGAAGGGAAAAAGCAGCACCAGTGTGTGTGTGTGTGTGTGTATGTGTGTGTGTGTGTGTGTGTTTGTGTGTGTGTGTGCAATTTAATATGATCGATAGATAGATAGATAGATAGACAGATAGATAGATAGATCTTTTTTTTTCCTTTTCAGTAGGCATTTATAAGTATTGTGACCTATAGTTTCTTATCCGCTCATATAATCATCTAACTCTGATATCATCTCATATTTTCCACTCACTTAACTTTTACTATTTAACTACTTAACTATTTTTAAAAAAATAGCCTAATTTAGCAAACCAGCATATCTAACGTTTGCAAGAAAAATGCCTAAAGATTGTAAATTGGATATCTAATTTAATTAACCAGCTAACAGCTAATGACTCTAGATAACAGATAAGAATTGTAAATTGCCGACCTAACTTTGTTAGCTAGATAAAACCTAAGGATATCTGTCAGAGCCATATCACCCTGCAGTTCTTGCCCAGGTTCCTACTGAATTTAAGCAGGGTTGAGCTTGGCCAGTACCTGGATGGGAGACCTCTTGGGGAAAACTAAGGTTGCTGCTGGAAGTGGTATTAGGGAGGCCAGTAGGTGGTGTTCTCCCTGTGGTCTGTGTGGGTCCTGATGCCCCATTATAGTGACAGGGATGCTATACTGTAAAAGGAGCACCATCTTTTGGATGAGACATTAAACCGAGGTCCTGACTCTCTGTGGTCGTTAAAAATCCCAGGGCACTCTTGTAAAGAGTAGGGGTATCGCCTGTCCTGGCAAAATTGCCCCATTGGCTTGTCTATCTTGGCCCCTTAATAATCTCCATCCCTGAACTAGCTGTATCACTCTCCTCTCCACCAGTAGGTGGTGGGTGTTCTGGTGCACTATGGCTGCTGTCGCATCATCCAGGTGGTGGGGGTGTTTGAGGAGATTTCCCCCCATACTATGTAAAGTGCTATATAAATGTAACTTATTATTATTATTGATTCTAATTTAGCAAGTTAAACTCTAAATTGCCCCTAGGTGTGAATGAGTGTGTGAATGATGCACTGTGATGGACCGGCATCCAATCTAGAGTGTGACGGAAATCATTCCCCGTGCTCAGAGGAGTAGGAGTGAGTGGACAGTTAATAATAGGGTTGCCAGTGTCACACTTTTTATACCAAATTGGGCTAATTTGAAAATACTCTACAGATCTTGATTTATAGCAAACAATTAAATCTGATACATTTATGCAAACAAAATGCAAACCGTAAGGGCATAAAAAATAATAAAAATAAATACGTGTGCACCATGGTGACCTTGTTTACCATGCGAAGGCTGAGACGAAGAAGCAAAGCATTTCCCTTGTCCAATGTTTTTTGTAATGTAGTTGGGATGGAAGCTTAGATGAAACCTGGCAACCCTGGTTAATGATATTAGCTTTACAACCTGGAGTATTGAACACAGTTGTACAAAGGTATGCCAAAAACCACTAATAAAGGAGCTGATAGACTATATACCGGATAACTGGTTACTGTCGACTATACAATAAGTCAGGTGTGATAGCCTGTAGCTTATGGTCACAACCTGCTGTTGACTGAGTGACTCAGCGTGTATCAAACATGTTTGATTTTTCTGACTCTGGACGCAGTTTAGTAGTGAATCCTGGAGACGATCGGAACCAGTCCGATTCCGGCAACAGTCAGCACAGAAAAAACAAACAAAAACAACACAAATATGGTAAACAGATAAAGTAAAGAAATTTGCGGACAGGCATTCACAGGTGCAGCGCAGCTCCCCACTGGAGAACAAACCAATTGTGACAGGAGCATGTGTACCTGTAGAATATAAATTTAAAGAATGACTACAACCACACAGACAAGTTGTGTGTGCTGCGAACAAGAACAGCTGCAAGCTGTGGCATCTCCGGGTTCGTTTAGCTATAGAAGGCTTTGCTTTTGTTTCAGCAACAAGTCACAAGTTGGGTAATGTGTGATTCCTAGTCATTAGTGTAAAACTGCATGAAACAGTCTCTAACTGTGCAAAGACGTCTTTTCGTATATTCATCTATGAAGTCCTAGTCCTTTTGTATCCAGGTGTACTGTAACTGCCTTTAGTTAGCTTCCAAAAAAATGACAGCAAGTGGAAATATCTTGAATATTGTCAAATTTAGCTAGTATTTTCTGTTAGATTACAATAGACCAAATATAAGAATACTAAACATATTTCTAGCTTTTTTTTATTACTAATTTCAAGCTAGAAATAGTCTTGTTCTGATTTTTAGCATGTACATCTAGAAAGGAGCAAAATTATTTGCCAAAATAATAAGAAAATGTAAAGCCTGAAATTAGTAACAATGTCTAGACATAGGATTAATAATCTTCTATTTGGTTTATTGCAATGCTATGATAGGAAATACTAACTAAATTTGACTATATTCAAGATATTTTCACTTGCTAAGATGGTATTTTGGCAGTATAGCTAGCTAAAGTATTCATCAAGTAATGCTTGTCAATTATGCTAATGCTAATCAATTTATTACTACTACTACTACTTATAATAATAATAATAATAATAATAATAATAATAATAATAATAATAATAATAATAATAATAATAATAATAACAGAGAGAACGGTGGCATAGCGGTTAGCACATTTGCCTCGCACATTGCATGTTCTGCCCGTGCTTGGGGGGTTTCCACTGGGTACTCTGGTTTCCTCCCACAGAATAAAGGCATGCTTTGTACATAGGCTGATTGGCATTTCCAAATTGTTCATAGTGTGTGAACGGGTGTATGAGTGCGTGTGTGATTGCGCCCTGTGATAGGTTGGCACCCCATCCAGGGTGTCCCCCACCTTGTGCCCTGAGTCCCCTGGGGTAAGCTCCAGGCTCACCGTGACCCTGTGTAGGATAAGTGGTACAGAAAACGGATGGATGAAAGGAAAATAGTGATAATGATGATACTACTACTAATAATCATCATCATCGTGAAAAAGCATTTAACCGAAGGGAAAGGACATGGGATGTAAATACGTATATATGTACTGTGTGTGTGTGTGTGTATATATATATATATATACAGTACTGTGCAAAAGGCACATGCAAAGAAATGCATGTAGACCAAAGATGCCTTCAAAAAAGTGAAATGAAATGATTCTACATTTTAAAAAGATACCATAGAGGGCAGTAAACAGTAGTAAATGAAACAAAGTCAATATTTGGTTTGACAAAACAATTAAATTAAAATAGTTTTATAAGGAAATGATCTGGTAAGTTTTATTGAGCATCTTGCAGAACCAGACACAGTTCTTCTGGACACTTTGACTTTCGCACTCGCTTCTTATTTCTGCAGCGAAACCCAGCAGCCTTCATTGTGTTTTTTTTTTTTTTTTGTCTGAAAAGTGTCTCTTACGTAATACGCTGCTTTCTTTAATGAAATACAAACATTTTTCTGTAACATTTCATTTTGTGCTGGAAATCTAATGTTTGGGAATCTAAAATGTTTTTTGTACCGACTTGATAATGTAGACGTCATAAAATAAAAAATCTATAACAACGTTTGTACTAAAAAAAGTAGGGTGCCTAAACTTTTGCACAGAACTGTATATAAAAGTTTAAAAAGAGTCAAATAAAATAGCCATCTCGTCTATACTATTTTAGCAATATGATTAGGTTTTTATGATAAAATTCATGTTTTTTTTTTCTGTTTTTACTTGTTAATGTTGACATGTACAGCACCTACATGAACGTGTTGACATTTTAACTGCATTATTTGAGAATATTATATAAATAATGAACATTTTTTCACACCGGTATGGAGGTCAAGTGGCCTCACCCCGCTGCTAATGACGTCATCAGCTATCTATTGCTTTTTACAATGAAGATTTGTGAGCAAGTCTCAAGGCCGTTGCACCATTTAGACTAAATTTTAAGAAGATAATTATCTATTGTGGGCGACAAGAGCATTTTCTCCCACAGTTGTTCCTTTTAAAGGTAACTGACCTTGACGTTTACATTCTCTGCTGTTCTGTGCTCGTGATACTTTTCTCTATTTGTGTACCGTTTGTACATCACAGCATAATAATTACAAATGTGCCTCATTTGAAATGTGTATTGCTAATTATATATTTTTATTGCAGTTAAGATAATCAAGGATGCCTTTAGTGAACATCCTAAGAGTTAAAGAGTAGATGAGTAGTAGTATTTTTTATCATATTTTCTGTTTTTTTTTTTTTTTAAAACAGGTCCATTTTTAAAATAAGCCTATAGAAGAAGGTGGCTAAAAGCACATGGCTGTGTAACTGATTCAAGGCTTACTGGTAAGCAGAGACTGCAGATAGATCCACTAAGCTGTTAAGCTTAACATAGATGTGGGACTCACGTTGGAACTCCATAAATTTTTTGGTACAGCTCAATGACATAATGTTATTCTTTAGAAGGTGAAAGCTGTTAGATGTAGCTCAGGAAGTCAACACCTGACAAGAGATCTCATAGCAGTAATCGACAGAATGGCTTAGTGGATGGTCGCACCTCCAGGGTTCGAATCCCGTCTCTGCCCTGTGTGCGCAGAGTTTGCATGTTCTCCCTGTGCTTCAGGGGTTTCCTCCAGGTACTCTGGTTTCCTCCCCCAGTCCAAAGACATGCGATGGGTTGGAACCCTGTCCAGGGTGTCCCCCTGCCTTGTACTCTGAGTTCCCTGGGATGGGCTCCCATGCATGTAGGGTAAGTGGTATAGAAAATGGATGGATCATAAGGTGCAATCAGGAACAGGTGTTTGTGGGATCAGTGGGGTCATGTGATGTGCAAGAGCTGATGGGTGGTCTAGTCCGGCTCCTATTTCGGCGTTAACACGCGTGACATGAATCTTTTTCAAGATGTTTTGAATTAGGAAACGACATTAAAAAATGGCTTTCAGTCAGTCTAGACAAAGCCATGCTTCTTCATTCCATCTCAAGTGGTCCAATAATTGCAAAGTTGGTTGCTTGACCGATTTTCATTTTTCAAATTTGTTTTTTGAGCGATTATGTATTGGTATTGCAAAACCACCGTTTTTTGTTTGTTTGTTTGTTTGCTTGTTTGTTGTTTTTTTTTTTTTTTACATTTTACTTGGTTTATGATGACCATCAATAAATTTTGGTTATACAGCTGTTTATGGAAATCTCGATATCTCGGCTCAGGATGGGCCCTGCTCCTTGGAACAAAAAATTGATTTCTAGAGCACGTTACAAGGTACACATAGCTCAGAAGTCATTTACTGCTTTTATTACAGGAGAAACAACACCATAGATCTGCTTATGATAAAACAACCAACTGAACACTGTACTTCCAAATCTGGACAAAATCTATTCACGTGTACCAAATGTACACCTGTACCAACATGATAGATTCTTCAAATCTGGCCCTCGAGGTCCACTGTCCTGCAGAGTTTACCTCCAATCTCAAACTCACAATTTTTACAGCAGAATGCTACTATAGAGGACTTATTTCTGGGAAAATTTCAGATTCGTATCTGGTCCCCCACCAGAGATATTCAAAAAAAAAAGACAAAGAGAGGGGAATTTTTAAAAAAATAGCACTTTCTCACCCCATAAAAAAAGAGAAGTCTCAAACCTGAGATGTTCTGCATGCACACTATACTTATCTAGGTACCCCCTAAAAATTAAGACTGAGACTCGAACCCTTCCCATTATAAAAGTGGAAACGTGAGCAATCTTGAGCATTACATTTGGACTTAAGTTCTAAGTTTGAGGAACAAGAATGTGCAAAATGTTTATATACGTACGTGCATGTACCTTGTAATGTGCTCTAGAGATCAGTTCTTGTTCCAAACAGTCGAGCAACCTGCATTGGACCACCTGAGATGGAATGCCCCTATAATATGAAAACACACACTTTATCATTTCCCTGTTTTTTGGTCATTCTCCTTTTTAACTCTAGCTCATGTTTTCATTTCTGATATGGATTATCCGGGTGTTACTGCTGCATTTGAAAAAAAAAAAAAAAGGTTGTAACTCATAACCTTTGAGTAGAAAAAAACTAAAGAAAATGCCCTGTCAGCTCAGAATTCCTACTCGGGAACTCTGGATGGTCTCCCAAGTGACGTGAAATCAACGTGGCTGCTCACAGCATACAAACTAGCACTTTCAATGAGTTATACGGCTTTAGGTCAATTCACATATAGACATATTCGTTTTATAAATCTACAACATTGACTATACAGTTTGCTGTTTTGAAGAGGTAAATAAACTTACATCACTCACCACAGTCGTTGGCTAGCTTGCTGCTAGGTCGAAAACGACGTAATTCCAAGCTCCGACTTCCCGCTCCGTAGGAAAGCTGAATGCAGCATATGTTGCCAGCCTGTCTTGTGGCCCTCTATAAACTTCGACAAGGACTTTCAGATTCATGGCAATAAATCTAACGCTGAGTTTATGCACTTATGCGCCTGCCTTCGATAACCACATCTCCGACGGACGCAGAGACTCGGCGTCCGAAGTGAAGAGGAAGAGAAGAAAGAATGTGGCTCTTCCAGTGGAGTGACGTACCAGTGCCTCTTGTTGCTCCTAAAAGTGCGAGCTAGGCCTTCCGACTTCCCTCCACACACTTCCCTGGATCTAACAGCTAATTCAAGTTCTAAAATAGATGGAAAGGTGGGGAGAAGTACAGATATATGTTTAGATTAGAGTGTATATTTTATTTATTTATTTATCAGGGTGATTTTGTCCTGCTGTTGGTCTGGCTCTGTCAACCTTGTATAGAGTGGTGCTAATGAGTTTTCTGTGCAGGATGGAGTGATTGTATGGAAGAGTGGGGAGGAAGGGGAGGAGAAGGAGGAGGAGGAGGAGGAGGAGGAGGAGGAGGAGTGTAGGGACGGTGTCTCTCTGCTCAGTGTGTGCTGGGTAATGAGTCCCTCGTGTCCAGGAGTGGACAGCTACTCCTGTCCTTTGCGTGTGCTTAATTTCAGCCAGGATGACACTGAGGCTCGGAGGAGGACAGTGTGTGTGTGTGTGTGTGTGTGTGTGTGTGTGTGTGTGTGTGTGTGTGTGACTGGGACAGAGTTTGTCTGAGCTGCGCTGAGACACATACTCCTCAGAGACGGAGGAGCGAACAATATTCTGATGGAATAATAAAACAGCTTCGAATTGTGTATGTGTATGTGTGTGTGTATGTATGTGTGTGTGTGTGTGTATGTGTGTGTGTGTGTGAGAGAGAGAGAGAGAGAGAGAGAGAGTGAGAGAGGTGGTCAGGGAGTCACACGGTGTGCTAGACAGCGAGAGAAAGTGAAAAGAAAAGAAAAATAATAATTTTTGAGAGGTAGACAGGGGAGAGAGCGAGAGTCAGTGCAGGAACTCTGGAGCAGTCACATGATGAGCTCAGGCTCTCTGATTGGTCAAGTTTATAATTATACAGCAGGGGGCAGTGCTGATCTTTTTATCCTTCACTGAAGGAGACTCGGTCAGGGGAAGGGAGAGGGTTGTTTTTGTCTCACCGTTGTATCACCAGCACTAGAGTCAGTGACTGAGTCAGTGTTTGAGATCTGATTAAATATAAACAGAGTTTGCTGTTCGAGGTTGTAGCCTCAAGCGAGTCCAAAACACTCACACACTCACACACCTCAGTCTTTGACTCACGAGATGTGATGATGTGTCCCACACACCTTGCACTTAAGATCAAGCCTACACAAGCCCGGGCCTGTCAGAGGACTATAGCAACCAGAAAGCAAGCAGAAAAAGAAAACACAGTAAAACACACACACACAGTTTCATCCTAGCTGGGTTCTACTCTTCCTTTCACCTCCCACTCACTCACTCACTCACTCACTCACTCTAGTTCATAACTAAAGATCATAACTAAAGTAATCGGATGACCTTTAACTTTAAAATGACCTCTATGACCTCTACACAGTACAAAAAAAACCCCTCTGTATACTGAATATATACTGTAGTGCACAAGAGTGCCCTAGACTATCTAGTGCATCTAGATAGTGCACTCCTCTCAGTCTACACTTGCACTAGCTTCACATAGCTACAGTAAGTGCACTATATTTGCTAAGTCGATGCTATTACTATAGGCTCAGTCAGCATAGTGCACCATGTAGTGCACTATACTAAAACAAATGACTTGCAGTGTCTGGTACATATATGGAAATGACTGTATGGGGAGCAGCCTCTCTCTCTCTGTAAATGCTTGGTGGTTCAATGGTTAGCACGTCTGCCTCAAACCTCTTGGGGTGGGTGTCCGATTCCTGCCTCCGCCCAGTGTGCGTGGAGTTTGCATGTTCTCCCCGTGCATCGGGGGTTTCCTCCGGGTACCCTGGTTTCCTCCCCCAGTCCAAAGACGTGTCGTAGGCCGATTGGCATTTACAGATTGCCTGTAGTGTGTGCGATTGTGCCCTGTGATGAGTTGGCACCTTGCCACTTTGTTCTCTGAGTCCCTGGGATAGGCTCCAGGCTCCCCCACGACCCTGGGTAGGATAAGCGGTTCAGAAAACGGATGGACGGACGAGTAAAATGCTCCTGCGGACAATTTACGAAGCAATTAGTTTGCATCCGGTTTGATGAATGAAGCCCAGTGTCAAAAAAGCAGCTTTAAAAATACATTTAAAGCCAACGATCAAAATTAGTCTCACATTTGTCAACCAAAACTGCTCCTGATGCATTACATCATAACGCACATGGTCCTAACTGCAGAAATCGTAGCGTGCGCACACACACACACACACACACACACACACACACACACACACACACACACAGGTTGGTCAAAGTGGTCAAAAGGAATAAGATAATTTGCATATTAAAACACCTGACTAACCTGAGACGCGTGTAAATGTGTCAGGATACACCGATCAGGTGTAAACACAGCTGTAATTATGAAAAAGACGGATGATTACAGACAGGATGATTACAGATCCAGCAAGAAGCTGAGACACAGTATTATTGGTGGCCATGAAAATGTGTAAGGTTCTCTAATTGAGATCTCCTCAGTGTTTGGACACGAGCCATCTTTTATCCAGAAGGCTTAAAAAAATATAAAGACAGAAACAACCAGAAAAGAAGTAACAGAGAGTGAGAGAGAGAGAGAGAGGAAGACACTGAGATCAGGAAGAGCGTCAGGAAGAGAAACAGAAAGAAAGGGAGGTGATGTCGTTTCGAGCAGGTGCTCCGAAATCTGCTGCACAGGCTGCAGGTGGTGGGGATATATGGAACTGGATCAGAGACTTTATCATAAAAGCTGCATGTGTGTGTGTGTGTGTGTGTGTGTGTGTGTGTGTGTGTGTGTGTGTTGGAAAATAACTCTTGTTCCTATACTATCCCATATGTTATATTGATGTTGGGCAGAATCGGGTTAGTGAGATAGTGGTGGAGGAAGTTGCTCGGTTTTGAGTGTGTTAAAAGACAAACATTGGAGTCTAGTGGACTTTGAAGTGTAGTGCACTCTTGAGAGTAGTGCACTCGACTGACGTGTCACTCTCCAGATGTTGAGTCCTCTCGGTGGCAGGTGGAATTTCATCACATACTTTGTGAACAAATTAGAGTTGTTGTTTTTTTTTTTTTTTTCCCCCAAGTATCTGTGAAACATAATTCATTAAACGTACTATTGCAATAAATCGAATGATTAAGTTAGTAATTTAACTAACTAACTAATTTAACTACTTATTAAACAGTGAATTATTACTTAATATTTTATTTATGTGTTTAATATCTCCTTTAATATTTTAGTTGATATTAAGAACAATAGCAATAAATAATAAAAATCAAACAGCAATACTATAGAGCTTAAGGTTATTTATTTATTTATTTATTTACTTACTTACTTGCTTATTTATTTTGTTTTCTTCTGTCCTTTCAGTTTGTTATTTATTTTGTGACGCGTTTTGTTATTAATTAGTTTATTGTTTCTATTCATTTATTTGTATTTGATTATTTTGTTTTGATTTCTTTTTAATTACTTAAACTCTCATTTTGGGTTCGTGTTCTGCTATACTGCAAACCCGGCACCTGTGCCGCTCCCAGTGAAAGTGTTACACAAAACTGGACCATTCCGATCACGTTCAGAGCATCTGGCCTTCAATCTGGTCCAAGAATCTGAGCGCATGGCCAAAAACTGGTTCTGTTCCATCGGTTATCACGAGGAAGAGCTGAGATGAGTAGCGGCGTGCAGAAGGCGTGGTTGTTGGTGCGATGTGTGCGTGATCTGTAAGGGTCTCCGTTTTTAGATCGAAGCCGTGTGACTAGTGAGGAAATCAGGGTGTGTACCACTTCATCTGTGCTGCTCAGTTTTTTGTGGATCTGAATTTTCCAGATCTGTCAGAATTCAGTAGAGATGATGATAATGCAAGGAGAAGTCAGTAGGAGGAGTCAGTAGGAGGAGTCAGTAGCAAGGAGGAGTCAGTTTTCAGTCTTTAGTAGCTATATCTTAGCTAGTTATCGATTTACCAGAGATTGGATTTGGAACTGCTGTCAGCTGTTTTTATGCGTATAACATGACTTCTGTTTATTTGAATGGTATAGGCTAACTAGCAGCCAAGTTACAGTTACGGTCTTTTATGGCAGCTAATTAAGTTTATTCACAGAACATCTTCTGCCAAAAATTATGGTCTCCCATTTCTCCCAATCCCAAATCTCCCATTTGCTATAAAAATCAGACATTATACCACGGCACTGTTGAATTCTTGATTCTGATTGGTCAGAAAGTGATCGATTGACATTAGAGCCATCAGACTTATATTAATGCACGTGTTCTAATACATTACTGTTTCTATAGTAAAAAAAAAAAACTGGGTAAGTGTTGATATGTGGAAGTTATGGAAGGAGTCTCCAGTGTCAGCGATTTGTAACAAACAGAAGTAAAGCTGTAACTTTAAGTTTTCTACCACAGGAAAGTCTCTAGGATGAAGGGCTTTGCAATTTCTGATTTCTCTGTAACTTGACATGCTATGGCAATAACAGGAAACAATAACAGGAACTAACTTGTGTGTGGATGTTTCACAACATTAAATGTAATTATAAACTGCTGTAAAGTATAAACTAAAATCATAAAATGGGACATGATGCTCTTGTAAAAAGAACTACTACTACTACTACTACTACTACTACTACTACTACTACTACTACTACTACTACTACTACTACTACTACTACTACTACTACTACTACTACTACTACTACTACTACTACTACTACTACTACTACTACTACTACTACTACTACTACTACTACTAGGGGGGCATGATGGCTTAGTAGTTAGCACTGTTGCAAATCTCCTCTGGGGTTGGGGGTTCGAATCCCACCTCCACCCTGTGTGTGGAGTTTGCATGTTCTCCCCATGCTATCGGGGTTTCCTCCGGGTACTCTAGTTTCCTCCCCAATCAAAAAACATGTGTTGTAGGCTGATTGGCATTTCCATGTCCATAGTGTATGAATATGTATGTGATTTTGCCCTGTGATGGGTTGGCACCCCATCCAGGGTGTCCCCCATCTTGTACCCAGAGTTCCCTGGGATAGGCTCCAGGCTCACCTGTGATAGGATAAGCGGTATGTAAAATGGATGGATAATAATAATAATAATAATAACAAGGTGGGGTATCATTACTTAGCTGTCATGTTTTATTCCTTACAACTACTAACACTGTATGTGTGATATTAGGCATCTAATATCTTAAGATTTAAATTAAACTACCGCAGTCTTATTTTATGAAGGTCTGACACACACACCTCAGAGTTTTACCGCTAAATAATTCAGCTCCAGATTAAACAGATGTCCTTTTAATGTCAGCAGCAGCACAAAGCCCTCAGTAGGACATTCACATGGGGCCGGAGTCACGACACCCGAGTTCAAACTCATTCCACTGCATCACTGCGCTCTTTTCTAATCGACTACCGAGCTATAAAAGCAACCTGTGCTCGGCGGGATTGTTTAATTTGGTGTTGTGTAAAATAAGGCAGAGAACAGGTGCCGAGGGAGCACAGTGATTCAAAAGCAAACCTCCTCAGCCTCCTGACTGTCTCTGAGTTTTGTCTTTTTTTATTTATTTATATTTTAATGCTCTTTTATTCATCAGTGTTTGGGGAATTTTGAATGGACATAATGGGTGTGTGTGTGTGTGTGTGTGTGTGTGTGTGTGTGTGTGTGTGTGTGTGTGTGTGTTGTTTCTTAATGATGTGTATCAAGTTGGTAAACCACTTTTGGTCAGTGAATACGCTATACAAATAAAATGGACTGAGAATCTGTAGCCATTTTCCTGCGGTGGAGCCCGGATCCTGTCCTGACTCCTAGTTTCCATTTCCATTGATTTATTTTAAACTGCAGTGAGTTGGATTTTTTTTGTTAAAATGAAGGACGTGAATCCTCATCATCCTCATCCTCATCCTCATCATCATCATCATCATCCTCCTCGTCAGCTGTTAAGCCCCGCCCACACGAGAGGTTTGTGCCAGAATGGCGAACGTAAACTTGTGGAGTGTAAACAAAAACTCTGGCACTGCATTCATAAACCATGAGTAGTGAAAACAAAGCTTAGAAAACTGTTAAAAAAAGAACGCTGTTTATTTGAAGATCGTGTTAAATCTTTGCCACTGAGTTCAGTTTCAGAGTGTGGTTTTTTTTTTCTTTCACGTTGTATATTTTTGTTCATTTCTTGAAAAGTTACGTTCAATATTTTTAGCACAAATTTAATTCCATAGTGATGGAATTAACTTTGCCTTTTTTTTGTTTTTTTCCTAAAAAGGCTAGGCATTTATTAGTGAATTTTAGTGGGAAGCTAGTAAATGATAGCCATTAGGGCATTTGCATCGTTAGCCAGTTGTTACAGTATATCGTGTATTTACTGAGTTGTGTGGGTTTTTTTTTTTTTTTAGTGTTTTCCCCCCATTGATTTTAACTGACTCGATCCTTCTGTTCACCCTTACTGAGTGTAATTTTAACAGATCAGTGTCTATTTATTCTCTAAACAGTTGTAGCTAGCATGCTAGCATAAGCTAGCTAGTAGCCAACAGGTGTTTTGGTGTTTTTTTCCTTTAGTTCATTCTTTTAAAACCTGGGTATATTAGGTAAGCGTATGGTGATTGAATCTTTTGCTCACTTTTAGTGTGTGTATTTTTTCTATGGATCTGTGTCCTTTTATTTCTTGCTCAGTTTTAGCTAGCGTGTTGTTATTCATCTACCTGATAATGATTTGTGTTTCAAGTTTCTCTGTCCTTTGTGCATTTTATTCCTCCTCAAAATGTATACGACCGTTATTTTGTCAGAGATGTTCACTAATGGGAAAGTATGATTCAATCATAAGAATTTTTAAATTATTCGTTTTTTTCTACAAAAATAATTCGAAAGGGTTATAGTGGTTAAAACTGCAATTTCAGAGTGACCAACGGAGACACAAAAAAAGTGTGCATTTCCAACAGTATCTGTATTAGCGGACATGGGCTTGGAATTTTGGGTGAAAACATCATCACTATGATGAAGCTATCAAGTGACTAGAACATATGTAGCCGTGGGGAAGCTCCATGAAACAAACACTTCACGTGCTAAAGGGCTTCATGTGCTTCACATATTGTTCTACTTCTAGTAAAAATACAAAATCATTTTGAGCAGAACAGAGCAGAAGGGGTTAAAGGTCCGTGTGGAGGCGTCATGCTGAAATGGCCGTCGAATGACTCTGTCACGAGCAGTCTTTTTTTTTTTTTTTGGTGACTTGCGCTGATATGTGGTGGCCTGAATGGCTCTTTCTTGCTAAAAAGACAATTTGACGGTCTGGAGGATGGCAGACGGTGTGTGTGACGTCTGAGTGAAGTGTTAAAGACTCTGGGCTGCGGTTAAAAGCCTCTCGTTGTGCTTTTCTGCTCACCCCGTTGGAATTGTTTCACCGATCGTTGTCATTTTGGTCTGCGTCCATCTTGGAGCGTTGCCAGAAAAGAGGAAAAAAAAAGAAGAAGCTATAATCGCAGGACGCGGTCACTTCACGGTCGCATAACAATGAAAACCTAACACAGCTTGGAGTGACTAGTGACGCGTTTACAGGCCTGAATGCCTTTTCATCTTGAGCTCTGAGTCCTGAAAAGAGGGGGAAAAATGTTGCTGGAGAAGAAAAGAGAGAGATAGGGAGGGAGAGAGGGTGAAAGAGTGCCACCTCAGCCTTCTCAGAACATGTCTGAAGCCTGTAATCAAAAGCATTTTTCAGCACTTCAGCCAAAATGGGATTATTAGAAGGACTTCGAAGAGAAGGGAGTGCAGAGAGTGAGTGAAGAGTCCAATAAGTCAAGTACCAAAAACTGTTTATAATCCAGCATGTTCTTCAGCTCTTCTTGATTATTCATTTCAGTTTTATTTGTATAGAGCGTTTAACAATGGACATTGTCCCAAAGCAGCTTTACAGAAATATATCAATTCAGGATATAGATTTTAAATGTATGAATTTATCCCTAATGAGCCCAGAGGAGACGGTGGCGAG
>CM042537.1:34204539-34212039 GCA_023630585.1 Cranoglanis bouderius | reverse complement strand
CAATGTGGTCCTCTTAAAATGCTTTCACCCAGATGAGGATGGGTTTCCCTGTGGAGTCTGTTTCCTCTCAAGGTTTCTTCCTCATACCGTCTCAGGGAGTTTTTCCTTGCCACCGTCACCTCTGGCTTGCTCATTAGGGATAAATTCATAATTCTGTCCTATATAAAGGTCCTGTGCCCTATGTATAAGGGCTATGCAAAGGTTCTGGGCTTTATATCGTTTGCATCCCTGATAAGACGTTTCTTCTTTTTAAGAGCTGCGTCACCTGCAAGGGTTGTCTTGGTAGAGCCAGAGGTTTGTAGATTTGTAGAGTTGGGTCTGGCATTTGCAGAGGTGTAGCTCAGCTGGCAGCTCTATAACGGGATTCAGCAAACAGTGCTTGGACCCCGGTGATTGCTGCTTTTGGCAAATTAGTTCCCATGCCTTTTGTCACATTTTCTCTTTACCCATACCACAAGAGTTACACATCAGAAAAGAGGAGACACTATTTTAACTACACAGATTGCTGTAAAATCTCTCTCTCTCTCTCTCTCTCTCTCTCTCTCTCTCTCTCTCTGTCTGATTCGCCTCCATTAGCCATTAGTGTCTCAAATGATGCTTTCGCCTGCTCTTGTTCGGCTGAATCACTGTGAATCATAGCCTTTTACTTCACTTCTCGTTAGGCCCACATTTTCCCCTTTCTCTCTTGCACGCTCCTTCCTTCCCTCTCTTCTCCTAGCTCCTTTAATGAGGAGACTCTGATGCTGAACACTGACTTCTCTACAATGAAAGGGTGAGTGTCTTGCTCACTCAGGCCCTCCATCCATCACTCTGTCCCTGCCTGAAGAAGAGTGCAAACACACACACACACACACACACACACACACACACACACTACACTAGGCACTCCCATAAATCATCTGCTTTTGAGGGAGACTGTGTTGAAGATTGTTGGTAGTTTAGTTTAGTGTGATTTTTTTTTTGTAAATACATTTTGCACATTATAATGTGATTTTTTTGGATCTGTTAAATCAACGTTGCTGTTGTAAAAATCTTGGCACTCCTACAGTAAATAATTATACAAAAATCTTGACATGTTGACTTTTTTCT
Source organism: Cranoglanis bouderius (assembly GCA_023630585.1). Lineage (NCBI taxonomy): Eukaryota > Metazoa > Chordata > Actinopteri > Siluriformes > Cranoglanididae > Cranoglanis > Cranoglanis bouderius. Next base: position 34,210,950 of record CM042537.1, on the reverse strand, counting down.
TAAACACTTTGGTTGTAACATGTCAATCAACCTGCTTGAGTGGGATTTGTTAGCTATAACTCAGCCAGGAAATGACTGCTTGTGAACAAATATGAAGTATTTAAACATATGGACAATCTGGGGAACATATTGTATGCAGTAAGCTATATGTTTGTGTGCAGTCAGCTATATGTATATGAAATGCGACTTATGAACCTGTGCATAATTTATTCAAAAATATTTCCCCCACTCTTCTGTGCATGATGTTTTACTGTCAGATCAACTTTTCCACATTTTCCACAAAAATAAGAAGCGAGTGCGAAAGTCAAAGTGTCCAGAAGAACTGTGTCTGGTTCTGCAAGATGCTCAATAAAACTTACCATCTCATTTCCTCATAAAACTGCACTAATTGTACCGGAGACTACTGTTTTTATTTATTTATTTATTTTTATTTTATTTTTTGTCACACCAAATATTGACTTTGTTTCATTTACTACTGTTTACTGCTCTTTATGGAATTTCTTTGTAAATGTAGAAGCATTTAATTTCATTATTTTGAAGGCATCTTTTCCCTACAGCATTTCTTTGCATGGGCCTAAAACTTTTGCACAGTACTGTACATCTTGCTATTATTAATTTAAAGAAACATTAGCTGAAAATGTGACTTCATTTTGCATTTTGATTTATATAAGGTCCATACTGTACAATCGCTGTTCACTTTAATTGGAACATCTGTACCCTTGCTCATTCATGCAATTATAAAATCACCAAATCATGTGGTGTTCAAAGCATAAGCTGTACAAAGGATAAAATCATGCAGATACTGGTCAAGAGCTTCAGTTAATGGTCACAAATTTTTCAGCTCAAACATCAGAATGGGGGAAAATGATCCCAATGACTGTGGCATGGTTGTTGGAGCCAGTTTGAGTATTTCAGAAACTGCTGGTCTCCTGCAATGTTTACATACCAATATAATGGTGTGAAAAACAAAAAAAACATCCAGTGAGCAGCAGTTCTGTGGGCGGAATCGACTTGATGATGATAGAGATCAGCAGAGAATGGACAGACTGGTTTGAGCCGGCTATGGTAATTCAAGTAACCACTCTTTACAACAATGGTAAGCAGAAAAGCATTGCACCTTGAGGCAGATGGGCTACAGCAGCATATGGTTCCACTCCTGTCAGCCAAGAACAGGAATCGTAGCCTACAGTGTGCACAGCCTCAACAAAACTGGATGGTTATAGATCGGAAACGTGAGTTCTTGCCTTTTCCACTTGTCAACTGCCCGGTTTTGGTGACCCTGTCCCACGTGATTGGCTGATTGGATAATCTCATGAATGTCCAAGTTTCCAAGTAGATATTGAGTGTATGTTGAAACATTTGTCAGACATGGCTTAGTATGGCACATTGCAACTGAATTTCTAACTCACATGAGAGACTGAACCACTTTAGTTCCTTTGTGGTACGTGTGTATGTTTGTATGTGGTGTGTGTGTGGGTGTGAGAGGTGGAGATGAGTACTTTATCCACACTATTTTTCACACCTCAAGTCTCTTCTCATGCTGAGAGAATCTTTGTAATATGCAGTGAGACAATTAAAAGTAGAGCCAAGAAATAAGTTGTATTGATTAGAGCATAGACAGGAATAAGTTTAAACAGGTTCTGTGTAATGCAGAGGAGAAAAATCTGTTTCAGAAATCTGCCATGACCTCTGTACTGTGTGTGTGTGTGTGTGTGTGTGTGTGTGTGTGTGTGCGTGCTGTCTTACATTTGTGCATTGCATGTATCTGGAGGCATTTCAAGATAAATGTTTCTTGAATTGCAGAGTATGTTTGTGTGTGTGCACGTGTGTGAGTCTTGTTATATTTGTCTAGAGACCAATATGTCTGCCTTTTACAGATGATGTGATTAGATAGATAGATAGATAGATAGATAGATAGATAGATAGATAGATAGATAGATAGATAGATAGATAGATAGATTTGTCTCTAACGCTTTGTTTCTCTATCTGTCTTTCATCTCTATTTTTTTTTCTTTTCTTTTCACAGCAGTTCCACAAACCACATACACACACCTTTCTCCCCATTTCCTGAATGTCAGTGTGTCCTCTCCTCTCGTTCCTGTAATAGGCTTGTCTCCATCACTAAAGCTATTCTTTTGCGGTAGTGCCGCAATGCACACACACATACACACACACACACGAAGAAACTGTTCTGATAACGGTAGGGGGAGGTGATCGAGGGATTAAAGGTGGTCGTCCTCGATAAGGCTGCTGCCTAAATCACACCCCACTTCCTTCCCAGCGGATAATGAGGCCAACGATAAGGGTTTCTGTGTGTGTGCATATGTGTGTTCATGTGTGTCTGTGAGAGCATGTGAGTGTGTGTGTGTGCTTATGTGTGTGGGCCTGACCATGAATAAGGAAATGTCTTGGTGAGCCTTTGATTACCTAAGAAAGAACAAAGAGAGAAGAATCAAAGGAGAAAACGGCAACATAAAAGACAGACATTAAAAGAAAGAAGGCGAACGAGAGACACACACGCATGCACATGCACACACACACACACACACACACACACACACACAGGTGGACAGACAAAGAGACAGACAGGCTAACAAGTGGGCAGACAGACAGGTGGGCAGACAGACAGACAGTTGGGGTGTCATATGGAAGGACAGACAGGCTGGAAAGTACAGTAGGTGGACAGATTAGTGAAGAAAGAGACAGCAAGCTAGTAGATAGGTGCACACAGACTGACAGAAAGACAGACAGCAGGGTGGGCATAAGGATGCCCCTCTGGACAGATGGACAGACAGACAGGCGATGAGTGTGCAGGCAGACAAGCAACCACACTGACAGACAGAAAGAAATACAGATAATTAGATGGGCAGACGGGTGATTATGAGGATGAGTGGGTGAACAGATGGACAGACAGACAAATACTGTAGGCAGGCAAACAAACAAAAGAGTAGGCCAGAATTTAGATGCACAGACAGACAGGTGGGCAGGCAAATAAACAGGCAGACAGACAGACAGACAGATGGGCATGGTTGGGTGGGCAGACAGGTATGTTTGAGGATGAGTGAATAAGCATATGGACAGACAGACAAACAAACAGGAGAGCAGGTCAGAAATCAGATGGACAGCCAGACAGACAGGTGGGCAAATGGGCAGGCAGACAGACAAACGCACAGACATCAGACATGCACGTCGGAAGCCATACAGACAGGTTAGTTTCTGACCTGCATGTCTGCCTGTCTGTGTGTTTGTCTGTTTGGCTTACGATAGACAGGTTGGTTTCTGGGTGGGCACTGACAGGTGAGCAGATGTTTGGATAGGCAAATGATAAGAGTTCGAGTGGACAGGTACACAGACAGACATATAGTGGTTGGGTGGACTATTGATAAAAGAGTTGTCAGAATAAAGGACATTGGATTGAGACAGGTATTAAGACAGAGCAAGGGAGAGAGACAAGGACTCAGGGCTGCTGTGTTGATATAGATGTGAAGTGATACAGGAGGACACATTGTCCCTGCCACTGTGGAGTAAATATACGAAATGGAAAGTGTGTGCACTGTAGTCATTCTTTTTCCTAATACCACTCCATCACTTTCTGCTTTCTCTCTTTGACAGTCTCACTCTGTCTGCCTCTCATCGTCTCTGTCTACATCTCTCTCTCTCTCTCTCTCTCTCCCTCTCTCTCTCTGTCTCTGTGTCCATCCTGTGGAGTGTGTCTAATCTCATATGGATGTTAAGTCCTTTTCCCCTGAGAGCACAAACACGCCTAGTCAGGAGAAATGAAAAGTCAGCGAGGACTCTCCTTTGGCACACACCACTCACCTTCACATGGCCATGAAGCAGGCATACAGCCATCTGTCTGTCTATCTGTCTCTCTCTCTCTGGCAATCTATCCATCTCTCTTGCTTACTTTCTCCATGACTTAGTGTACAACACTCCTAACAGGACATATGGTATATTCAAACAGGGTCGTTTGTTCACCATGTTTACTAGAAGTTTCCATATGAACAGCCCACTCATGGTATTCGACACTTGGAAAGTCAATATGTTTAGTTCTCAGATTGTGAAAGAATTGTGATATTCGTAATTGTTTCCCCTATAAATCTAACAAACAAGTTAACGATCCCAACAATTTCCGATGGGATTCTGCCTTTACATTGTTTGCATAAAATACTAACTAAACTTAAACATTCATCACAATCATTAGATTGTTTACAGTGGCCATCACTATATACTGGTTGCCTAGCAACAGTTTTTTCATGACTTTGACCACTTGATGAGATGATGCACAATGCACTTGCTGTTTATGTCGAATGCACAGAATTTCGAGTTGAATTTGAAAGCAACACTAGATCAGGTATAATGCAGCTCAACGGGTGTGCTGGATATTTGGTCAGAGAAATTTGTAAAAAGTCAAAGGGAGGGTTGGGCTAGTTAAGCACTCTTTCTTTGCTCATTTCTCTTCCCAACTACAGGCATTTTTATGCTTCAGTGTTTCCAATGGGGCAATCAGTGGTCTCCAGCTGTGCCTGACCAGTCCAGTCCAATCAAAGACTGATTAGTCCAGTCTTTGATTAACGTGATTCCTTTGTGCCTGATGACCTGGTTGCAGCAGAGGTCACTATCCTAGAATCTGTACCTTGTGCTATACCTCAAATGGTACCCATGATGGAGACCTGGCTACACCAGTCTGGCCTGTGGTTAATTTAGCTTATTTGCACCTGCTGACCTGGGTGCTGCAGTGATTACTATCCAAGAACCTATACATGGTGCTGAAGCTCATGTGGTATCCATAATAGAGATTTGGCGACACCAATCTGGCCTGTGGTTAATTTAGCTCCTTTGCACCTGCTGACCTTGGTGCTGCAATGATCACTGTCTAAGAATATGTACCTGGTGCTGTACCTTGTGTGGTGTACATGACAGAGACCTGGCTCCACCAGTCTGGTTAATGTCCTTCCTTTGCACCTACTGACTCAGTGCAGCATTGGTCACTATCTAAGAATCTGTACCATGACAGAGGCCTGGCTGCACCAGTCTGAAGAATAAATGGCTGGTTGAAGTCCACTTTACCAGCACTGGCACAAATCTGTGATATCTTACTATCCCAATGAATGCATGTACATGCTTCACTGTGGTGGTTCTCAATAAGTTCCTGAAGCCTTCTACTTTGTTTCTCTTTTGGATGGAGGAGACCATGTGCAATCCCTATGAAGTAGGGATCTTTTGGTCCTGATGCTCTACTCCACTGTGGATTGCCCACATGGATACCCTAAAGATTCAAAAACATTTTATGCCCAAGACTCAACCATAATTGTGTAATTCCATAATCTGTAATTTCTATACAAATATTGTATATAAAATTGTACTGAACTGAAATGAAGCTGACAGCTCTTAGGCCAGCTTTACCTGTTTCCAAGATGTTGGTATCACTGGGCTGTTTGCTCAAGTGGAAAGAACAGGCAAGTTTGTATCACTATGTCTCAATATCTCCAATGCCTCAGTTGGCTGCTATTGTATTCCACTGAGATGTCTTGCTCTGTGAAGGTGTATAATCCTCACAAGATCTCCAGAATCTTGGAGCTTGAATTTGTGGTATGATGGAAGTTGTCTAGCTGAAATCGTTGCAACTGAGGGTTACCAAGATTTCATGCCCCAGGGCAAACCACACCTGCAGCCGCAACAAAACAGGTGCAAATATAACTTGTGGCAGTACCTGGGGGGAAATCCTCTGGCAGGTGGTGTAGTGATGGCAGACATGTGTTAGGTCCATTGGAAACCTAGTGTGAACAGGGATCCTCAGATAATAGTTGTAAGAGGGGAACCTGAGGGATGCAAAGGTTTTAGTGCAGGTTTGTGGAATATATATGCACTAGGTGGCTGGCTCTTCATTGCATGCTAGAAACTGAGTTTCATCATGGGGAAACGTCAAATGTGGAAGTTTGGCTGGTTAAGTACTTTTGTTTTGTTTTCCCAGTCTTCTATTCAACTACCGGTATATCGACCTGCGGTCACCTGGGAGCTGTTAGGGCATTCAGTGGCCTTCTAGCCATTTGTGATTCTTCTTATCCTTGCTTGTGATTTATGTTCTTGTATTTGTAAGTGCAGCAGTCACATTGAGTGGTGCAGTGCTCATTATGAAGGCCACACCAAGGATTCCCATTTCTATCCAGAGGAGGACGGCCTTCCCTGTTGATTACTGGTTCCTCCCAAGGCTTCTTCCTTAGGGAGTTTTTTCTCTTCTCACCACTGTGGCTCATTAATGTTTTTAAAGCATCTTTGAACAGTATATAGTATATTGCAAAAAGCACAATAAAAAAAACAACTTTCTCTGTTATACTGCTACTCTTCATGAACATGTTCTGTTTATACTCCATTACCACACTCCATCTAAAAATATGATTTTCGCTATTA